>RJWT010034426.1:0-13686 GCA_004365215.1 Cuniculus paca
GAACCTGGGTCCTCAATCAGCTGGGCCAACGCAGAAGGATTTTAAGGGCTCTGGGGAGTAGGCAGGTCTGGTCATGTCTTGGATCTTGATTGCGTGCAGTTGTATCTTCCAAGGTTTTCACTCTTTCCGTCTTGTGCTGTAAGTTCATGATCAGCACCCCTGCTCTTGACTGTAGTCTGTGTAGCTCCCTGTCCTGAACTTAATCTTCTGTAGATTCAAGTCTCTTAACTCTCTCCAGCTTGGGTTGTCATTAGGTCAGAATTCAAGGTAACTCTCGGGACACAGTCTGTGAAACATCTTCCAGGACAGTTAGAAATAGTTATTTTTTTAATGCCTAGCAGTATGGAAGGAGTTTAGCTCCCAGTCTGGGTGGTTTTGTCATAGGAGACTGGGACGTGGCTGGAGCAGTTGGGCAGCACCTGCCAGCTGAGGAGACTCAATGACCACAGGTGCAGAACAGCAACTCCCAAGCCTGGCAGGATCAAGCCGGCCCTGCACTGGGTACCAATCTTCTGATATGAGAACCTCCAAATGTGAGGTCAATCTTCCAGCACAAGATCAAGTGGGACCACCGGGATCCACTATTGAAGAAGACATAAAAAGACAGCAGCAACTGACTTTGGGGCCACCGTCCTCTCGTTCTTGCCGTGGTCCTTCTGCCTGCTGAATGTGTATCTTCTCTTTTCCTTCGAAGCATTCTCGTCTCCTTGAGCATTTCTTCTGAGCTTCTTTTCCTTTTTCTCTTTGCTTTCCTTATTTCTGTCATAAAATAACAGTAAACTTTCACATCCACCAATTGTCCTGACCAACTCACTGATCTGGACAATTAGAACCTGGGAAACACTGGCAGTCCCTACTCCATCCCATAACAGTGTGGAGCCAGAGGGGAGGGGGGGCTCGGTAGAGTCAGAGAAGTAAGGCGCACAGGGGTCAGTCAGTGTACATGACATGGGGCCAGCCGTGTTCCAGGGCTGCCCACTCCCAAACTCAAAAGATTTTGTCCTATCATGGAGTCCTGGAGACAGAAGTCTCATTTTTTGATCATTTCTTTCTTGAGAATGGCTCTCAGGCCCATAAGAGATGATTCTGAGTTTGAAGAGGTACATATTTACAACTCTCAGCCCATTTTAGTAAACATCTAGTATAAAGAGGTTCTAAACTATTCAGTAAAGGCTCAGTTACATATAGTGAGGAACCATGTATTGTATAATTATTGGTCACTTTTAGTTTAAAATGACATCTGGCTAGTCAATCTTTCTCATCATTCTAAGATATTCATGGGTATGTAAAACAGAGCATGGGGGACCCTTATTTAAAGAAAAATTGTACTTCCTGGCCCATCATCTGGCAGCCCTCACCCTGGCTACCCCTTGGATCTGCAGGGCTCCATTCCAGAGAAAAGAACCTTTCACAGCATGGGTGGTTTGCCCAAGGTCATATGTTCAGCAAGGGCTGGGGCTAGGATTTGAGCCCAGGTCTGTCTGACATCGATTGTTCCTTCCATGTGAACATATTCACCCTACAGACAAGCACAGACGAAAAACCAGAAGGATGGTGTGAAAGTCGCAGACCCCTGCTGCCTCTCCTCCCTACCATGATGACCTTAACATGGAACTCAGCCCTTCTGAATCCAAGCTCAGTCTTTACTCATCCAAATGACTGTAATTTGGGTGTCTTGCATTGCCCTGGTTTTTTCCTCCTCTCTTCCATCTGTTCCTGTTTCTCAGACTCGGTCCTTCCTCTCAGATAGTGCCTGTCAATCTAATTGTCCTGTTGTGAACCCCATGTCCTTCTCCAAGGCTGTGAGCTCTGAGCCCTGGGGTCTCAGACATCCCCCACATTACAGCCAAGGACGGTGCCTCACCAGGAGACTAGTCCTAAGAGGAATTCTGCTTTCTCTCCAGTAACTGTGTCTTGTCAAAACTGACCGAAAGATTACAGTGTAGGAAGGGGCAGGAGAACAACCATCCACTCAAGGAGAGAAAAGACATTCTCTCCCTTTGTATGGCTTTTCTGTGGCCCTTAACAAATCACCCACCCCACTGGCTTCAAACCACATAGCACATTACCTTCTCCTGGGAGGGAGAAGAATGACCCCCAGCTAACATGGAGGCTTCCTTGGGAAAGCTGCAGGGGAGAATTGGTTTCCTTGCCTTTTCCAGCTTCAGACACCACCATCCCCCTTTCTTGGCCCACAGAATTTTCCTTGCATCACCCCAACCTCTTCCTCCATTACTACATTGCCTTTCTAAATCTGACCACTCTGCTCTCCTACCCGAAGGCCCCTTGTGATTAGATGGGGCATCCCAGGGAATCCAAGCTTCCAACTCAACATCCTCAACATAACCTGAGTTCCCAAGTCACTTTTGCCATATAAGGTAACACAGGCTCCAGAGACTAGGATATGGGTATCTTTGGAGAGAGTGGCATTATTCAACTTTCTAAGCCCTCTTATCTTCCCCCACTTAAAGAAGAATCCACAATCACATGACTGGGAAAAAGACAGGACATGGAGAAGTAAACATATTCATCAAGATTCACAAAGCTTGAGCTGGGTAGAACCTGAGACTCAAAGGCCACTGATCTCCAAGTTTTAAGGGCTGGAGGACCTCTTCTACCACTGCCCCAGTGTGGATCCATGGGGCATACTGTGTAGTGGCTCCTTGATTTTGTGACCCAGAAAAAAGGAAACACTGCTTAAGCTTAATCAAAGAGAGGCTGGTGAAGGAAATCAATCTAAGAGAGATTGTCATGTGTTGAAGGCAGAAGGCTGGTTGTAGCAGGTTGAAGATAGAGAGGACAGCAAGGAAAGGGTAACTGTGAGTGTAGGCAACTCTTTGAAAGCAAAATGTGAAGGGAAAGCAAGAGAGACATGTGGTGGCCAAAAGAAATTGCAAGCCAGAGGAAGGAGGGCTGATGTTTGATAGGTGAAGTCAATGGGTGGGTGTGGAAGTCACTGAAGGAAAGGAAATTAGATGTTTCTTGAATTCTCTGAATCCCCCTCCCCCCCCAAAAAAAAGAAATAGCAAAAATTCAGATGAGAATTTCCCTCCAAGAATGAAGATTTGTTTACTGTCTTATGTCAGTTCCCCCAGCAACAAGAATCTCCACAAAGGTAGCATATTCGTGAGCAGTAGGGAACCGTGGGAGGAAAAGAGGGAAGTGAAACAGGAAGAAAAGTTGGATAGTAAAAGGCTACAAATGAGAACGACTGGAGTTCATGCCCTCTGGACGCACAGGGAAAAGGCCTCTGGTTACTGCAGCTGACACAAGAGGCCTGGGTCATACATGCATCTCCTCCTGCCGTCATCCTCTGAGGCTGATCTGGGAGCTCTGTGATCTTCTAAGTTTGCAGGGACCACTGCCATCTGCAGCTCTACAGAGTCTGGTAGAGTGCAGACATGGCCGTCAGAATTCAACAGAAATACAGCAAAGGGGGAAAGATCCACAGGAAAGACAGAGACTGCTATGTCTACTTTAAAAAGAAGAGTTCCTGAACATGGCGCATATCCCTGGAAGAGGATCCAGGTCAGCCAGGTACTGCCTGGCACCTAGAAATTGAGTCTCTGGAACACACAGCAGATTTATGCACAGCCCGCACCACTGTGGACTGGCCACCCATAGTCACGCATGCAGTAATACTCCCAAGTCCCCGGGCTCCACAGGGCTGATGCTGAAGACATAGCCAGTTGCACTTCCCCTGCTGCTGAACCCGGCTGGGATACCCAGGGCCAAAGTAGTGACGTGGGATATAAGGGCTTCAAGTCTTTGGCCAAGTTTAATCCAGATCCAAGACATCTCTGTTTATATCAGCGCTAGCTTGACAGGAGATGGAGATGGGTCTCTCCTGGAGATGCAGACAAGGAGGCTGGCGTCTGGGTCAGGGTGATGTCCCCACTCACTGCTAAAGAGTAAAAAAGGAAAGTGGCATTTACAGTGCATGGCAATGCTATGCACCAAGCAGCAGCTGTCTTCAACTAGGATACAGAGTTTGCTGAACTGGCGTCTCCCAGGGCCCTCCCCCCTCACCTGCTCTCCAGAAAGCCAGGCTCCAAAGAAACCACACAGAAGCGACTGGGAACATGCTGGCAGGGTGTGTTCAGAGCCTGGGTACTACACAAGGCTCCAGATCTTTATAGGGGTGGGTTGGGGGTTGTCTAAGGAGGGGACATGCAAAGCAGAGGCACCAAAAGAAAGGCTGATATGAGTCTTCATCCGATTTGGTCCATTCAGTCTCCTCCAAAGAACCTGACAGCCATTGCTTTAAGGGCCATGTGGATCCACTGTCAAAGGTGAGTATGAATTTGTATGGCAGACGGGGTGGTGCTGATGATGTAGGACCTCCTGAGAATCCAATGCATGTCCCCATGACTCTGATACTCAGGATCCTAAGACAGCAGCCCTATGTGAAGCAAGGGTGAATTTCTTCCTGAATTCAGAGCAAGAGGGGAACAGAACCTACTGACAGTGCCATCAAATTAGTGCATGTGTTGAAACATCACTATAGCCAATTAAAATATACAATTTTCAGTCCTTTTTGCCCTTTCTCCCTGGAGTTCATGTCAGCTGGCACAGGTTAGGTGAGATCAGTCTGAGAGAAGTAACAGCTCAGAGGATCCAATGAGTTGCCAGGATGGAGATTGGAGAATCCAGGAGATGAAGATGTGTCCCCCGCTACCCACTCCTACCATTTTCCTCTCACAGAAGACTGTCCCTACCCCCACCCTACCCATCACCCCTTTCCTGTAGCATCTTCAACGCCCACCCATTGATTTCACCTGTCAAACATCAGCCCTCCTTTCTTTGTTTTGCAATTCCTTCTGGTCACTGCACTTTTCTCCTTCTCTCCCTTCACATTTCACTTTTAAAGAGTTGCCTACACTTGTATCCACCCTTTCCTTGCATCCTTTACTTTTCAACCACTACAACCAGCCTCCTGCCTTCATCATGTAATGGAAATGGTAAATTATCACTGCCCAATCAGCCTGACTAATCTGTCACCAGTTCCAGCATTTTAACCTCTTAAGGGCCAGACACTATCACTCACTTCCTTTCTAAAATGTTCCCTATTTACTTGGGTGAATCTGTTCTCAGTTGTCCTTCCACACACCTAATTGCTCTTTCTTTCTTTTACTGTCTAGAATTTTTGTCCTGTCTGCCCTGTAAATGTTGTAAAAGTCCCTGGAATCTCACATCAGTCCTCTTCTCATTCTTCTTTGTCCCAAGTGGCTCACATATGTGAAGATTCACTTACTGGTGATCATGGTTATGAGCTGGACAAGGGTCTACCAAGGGCTCTGGGAAAGAGGCTGAGTCCGTGATCCTTGGAAATCAACCTCAAACAGACCATTCCCACAGGAAACTGTGGCTTGAGGAAAGTCTCTCATTGTGATTCATTAATAGCCAATGGATATACAGATGCTTCTTGACTTCCATCTCAATAAAACCATTATGCTTTGAACACACCGTAAGTGAGAAAATGCATGGAATCTTGTACGTCTTGTACTGAACATCATAACTTAGCCTAACTGTCTTAAATGTGCTCAGAATACCTACATCAGCCTACAGCTGGGCAAAATCACCCAACAGGAACCTATATACTAACGAAGTGTTATCTCGTGTACACACGCCGATGGTGTTTATAGACATGACAGGATGCAAAAATACAAAGCATGATGTCGGAGCACTGCAGTCCACGCTGTGGTGCTTGCTTCCCCTCTCGATCATGGGGTTCACTGGTCGCTGCTGCTGCCCAGCGTAGCAGAGAGTATCACACAGAACAGCACCTGCCCAGGAAAAGACAAAAAGTCAAAATCCAAAGTATGGTTTCTACTGACTGCATACTGTTTTCACGTCAGCAGTAAGTCAAAAATCATAACTTGACCCACTGAAGCTGAGGACTCTGCAATCTGTGTTAAGAACAAGGTCATTGGGTGAACTGCTGCTTCAGTTTGATGCCATCTAAGAAGCATGGGTCCAGAGCTGAGTCCAGAGGTCCAAGGAATGAATGCAACCCTCCTCCTGAGGCCCGGCCTCTGAGAGCGGCTCCACAGCCCTGGGGGGGACAGGACAGCAGGAAGGGCCTGCTGAGCAACCTCAGCGTCACTGTGCACAGGAATGCGGGGATCTGGCAAACAGTCCCTGTCGGATTGTGAGGGTAACAGTCCCAGGAAGTCATCAAGAGGAGAAACTGATTCGGGGGCATGTTGGAGGGCAAGCGTAAGAAGGAAAACTACGGTGCTCACGTGGTGCCGCAGGTGCTAGAGAGGAAGGACTCCTATGCCCACCCACTTGTATGCACACACACGCACGCGCACGCACGCATGCACTGGGCCCAAAGATCCTGGGAGGGGAAAGCAGAGACATACTTGAAACAGTTGCAGCTTCCGGGGTGGAGCTGGGCCTGCAGGAAACATTAATTAGGGCCTCCGGAAACCAGAGATCTATTCTAAGCTGTTTGTAACATCTTGGGCAAGTCACTTCTCTATTCTCTTTGAAAATGAAGACACTGAAGTACTTGGTCTCTCAGACTCCTCCCAGTTCCTCATCCCCTTAGACTGTAAATTAAGCAACTTGAGCTGTTGCTATGGGAAACTCTGCACCTATCCATTTTAGCCACAAGAGGGAGACAGGTGACCACTACATGGCTGAGGTTTTAATTTAGTTCTTTATAGTAGATTTGGCCGCTAGGGGACACTCCTGTCCTGTGTGTACAGCTGACTAAGGCGGGGCAAAGGAATACCTGAATTTCTAGATTTTCATCTGGGATTGTCAGACAAAGTCAGGGGCTAGACGCCCTTGCCATTTTTACAATAACTTATTAAAAACTTAGTAAAAAGTGTGTGTCATCTACTTCCTATAAAACATATACTTTATAAGAAAGAGTACTTTAAAAAAATCTCTAATATTTGTATGGCTAATTATGATTAACATTTTATTAGTATTACATGATTTTCATTTGAAAATTACTATAAATCTACATAGTCTGTTCATCTAAGCTTATTCACACTACAGAAAAATTAGTACCAAGAACCCAAAACAGAGAATAATAGGGGAAAAGGATCTCATTCTTTTACACGATAAATCACTAAAAATAAGTGATTTAATTACATTAAAGGTGGTTTACATAATGATCCATGAAAAATCAAGATAAATTTTAAATTTTTATATTTCAAACGACTACATTCCTAAAAAGAATACACAAGAAATGAAACAAAAATTAGTGTTTTCTTTTTGTTCATAAGAGCATCAATTGTTATTTTTCTCTTTTGATTTTTCCCCAAGAACTGATAAAACTTTTGTGTGCTTGAAATTTTTATCGACATGCATGAATTCCACATAGTCATGGGTTTCTGTGTGATGTTTCCGTATGTGCATGCAGTGTTTACAGGTCAAGTCCAATCACCTTTCATTCTAATCTTCCCCATGCATACATCCTTCCCACTCCTACTTTTGTGTTTAAGAAAACAATAAGAAAAGAGAACTGAGATTGCCCCAGGATGGTGGTGCCAGTGAGAGGAGTGAGTTCAAGTGCTCCCTTCCTCTATTGTCCTAGGACAGCATAGCTGGCAGGAAGAGTATGGTGCAGCTGCTGAGAAGTGGTCTGAATTCAGCTCCTCCATTCCTCCGTCAACCCAGGACAGTGCGGTTGGTGAGTGGAGACACAACACTGCGATTGTAAGGGGTCATAACCAACTCCATAGTTCAGAACAAAAGGAATGGGCCCTAACTCAAACAGATAACAACTCAGTCTTAATCTATTGGGAAGGTAGGTTCTAGGGATATACATAAAGACGAAGAACTGCATACCTCTAGAAGACATCCAGAGGAAGAGACACATCCTAGGAAAACTTCATATAATGCTAACATAAGAAATCTATAAGCATCAACACAGAAAACAAAATAAAATAGAAAATAGAAAATGACAAGACGAAGAAGCAAAATGCAATCCCAAATTCCCAGTCCATCCAGGACAAATTGAGAACACAAATAGATGGAGGAAATCAGAAGCCAAGAAATGGAACTCTCTGAAATGATAGCAACAGAAGTGAAAAAAGAAATGGAAGAGGCCACAGAAAAAATAATCTCTAAAGTGCAAAAAGAAATGACTATCAAAATAAAAGACATTAAAGCAGACACAAATAAATAGAGGCACTTAGGGAAATGATGGAAGCCATAAATGCCAAACATAGACGAAAAATGGAATCCATGAAACAGATCCAAACAGAAATGCAGAAGATTAGAAACTCCACTGAAAGTATAGGCAGCAGATTGAATGAAGGTGAAGATAGACAATCAGATCTAAAAGACTGGGACACAACTAGTGACCAGGAAAAGAAAGATATTTTAAAAATTGCAAGAGACCATAAAAAATAAATCCAACAGTTGCAGGATGAAGAAAAGAAAAGCAACATAAGACTGATTGGAATTGGTGAGAAAGCTGAAGACGGCAAAAGCCATTAAAAACCTCTTCACAGAAATAATGACAGAAAATTTCCCAAACATGGATAAAGAATTTGACATACAAATAAATGAAGAATATAGAATTCCAAATAGCCATGACAAACACAAATCTACACCAAGGCATATAATAATCAAGATTCTCAAAATTCAACACAAGAACGAAATATTAAAAGCCACTAGAGAAAAGAAATATCATTTATAAAGGAAAACCCATCAGAATCACAACAGACTTCTCAACACAAACCCTCAGATCAAGAAGAATTTGAAGTGAGGTATTTCAAATCCTAAAGGAAAACAATCTTCAATCCAGACTGATGTACCCAGCAAAACTATCCTTCAAAATTGATGGAGAAGCCAGGGATATAGCTCAGTGGCATAAGTGCCTGCTTGGCAAGTGCAAAGTTCTGAGTTCAATTCCTGGTATCAAAACAAAAAACAACAACAGCAAAATTGATAGAGAAATAAGATACTTCCATGACAAAGAACAACTGAAGAAACTTATGACCACCAAACCAGCTCTACAGAATGCTCTGAAGGACATATTATAAAGCCATAAAGACCTCAAACACATGAATACCAATAGAAAGAAGCCGCCAGGCAGAGCAAACAATTAAACAGAGAAAGACAGGGAACAAGCAACAGGAAAACGATGTGAAAAAGAAAAGCCAATACATATCAGTTATAACCATCAACATAAATGGTCTCAACTCACCAATCAAAAGAAACAGAATGGCAGAATGGATCAAGAAACAAGATCCAACAATATGTTGCATTCAAAAAAACATTCAACACAAAAAGAAATTCATAGACTAAAAGTCAAATAATGGAAAACAATTTTCCATGCCACAGGAACCCAGAAAAAAGCAGGGGTAGCTATCCTATTTGAAAACAGTGCAAACTTTAAGCCAAAACTGATCAAAAAAGACAAAGAAGGTCACTATGTACTTGTTAAGGGAAAACTCCAAGAAGAGATGATAATCATAAATATTTACGCATCAAACACAAATTCACCCAGCTACATAAAACAAATATTAACAGACATGAAAAACCAACTAAGCACTAACAAAATTGTAATGGAGGACCTTAATACCACACTCTTACAAACAGATAGAACAGCTAGACAAAAAAAATAACGAAGGAATATTAGAATTAAACCAAGCCTGTGAACAAATGGACTTGATAGATGTCTACAGAATATTCCACCCCAAAACATCAGAATACACATTCTTCTCAGCTGCACATGGAGTGTTTTCCATAATAGACAATATATTAGCTGACAGAACATTTTTAAATAAATGTAGAGGAATTGAAATCATCCCAAGCATACTATCTGACCATAACGTAATGAAACTGGAAATCAATGACAAAGGAAATCGCAAAAACTACAGTAATACATGGAAATTAAGCAATACCCTTCTGAACAACCAGTGGGTCACAGAGGAAATTAAAGACAAAATTAAACAGTATACACAGTTAAATGACAATGTCGTTACAACATACCAAAATTTATGGAATGCAATGAAAGTAACCCTACAAAGGAAATTTATAGTGATGAACTCACACATCAGGAAAACAGAATGAGCAGAAAGAAGCAACCTAATGTTGAACCTCAGACTTCTAGAAAAAGAAGAACAAATCAAACCCAAGGCTTATACAAGGGAGGAAATTATAAAGACAAGAGCAGAAATCAATGCAATAGAGATTAAGAAAACAATACAAAGAATCAAATCAAAAAGTTGATTCTTTGAAAGAATAAATAAAACTGATAAACCATTAGCCAACCTCATCAAAAAGAGAAAAGACACAAATTCAAGCAATTAGAGATGAAAAGGGGGAAATCACAATGGATCCCACAGATATCCAATACCTACTCTGGGAACCTATATTCTAATAAGATGGAAAACACAGAAGAAATGAACAGATTCCCAAATCCAATTGAATTGCCAGAACTAAATCAAGAAGATATAAAAACACTAAATAATCCAATAACAGCCAATGAAATTGAAAATGGAATTAAAAATTTACCAACAAAGAAAAGCCCAGACCCTGACAGATTCGCTGTTGCATTCTATAAGAAATTTAGAGAGGAACTAGTTCCACTAGTGCTGAAACTCTTTAAAGAAATTGGAAGCAAAGCAGTACTTTCAAAATCATTCCTGGAAGCAAGTACTGATTCCAAAACCAGAGAAAAATCCAACCAAAAAAGAAAACTATAGGCCAATCTCCCTAATGAAACATAGATGCAAAAATTCTTAATAAGATACTGGCAAACAATACAGCAAATCATCAAGAAGATTATACATCATGACCAAGTAGGATGATCCCAGGGATTCAGGGATGGTTCAACATACACAAATAAATGTAATACACCATATTAACAGAACCAAAGACAAAAATCATATGATCACCTCAATAGGTGTAAAAAAAGCATTTGACAAAGGCCAACATGTATTCATGATAAAAACCCTACAGAAAATTGGAATAGATGGTCTTCCCTTCAATCTTATAAAAACAGTCTATGACAAACCAATACCCGATATCATATTAAATGGTCAAAAACTGAAAACTTTCACTCTAAAATCAGGAACAAAACAAGGATGTCCATTATCACCACTCCTACTCAATACAGTTTTGGAAACATTAGCCAGAGCATTAAACAAGAGAAAAAAAATAAAAGGAATAAAGATAGGAAAGGAAGAAGTTACATTATCATTATTTGCCGATGACATGACACTCTACATGGAAGACCCCAAAAACTCCACTAAAGTACCTGTAGATTTAATATCCAAGTTCAGTAGTGTAGGAAGATAAAAAGTCAACACCAAAAAATTAGTAGCATTCCTGTACACAAGCAACAAACAGAGAGAGAAATTAGGGAAAGGACACCCTTCACAATAGCATCTAAAATAATGAAATACTTAGGAATCCATCTAACAAAGGATGTGCACAATCTGTACAGTGAAAATTACAGTATCCTAATAAAGGAAGTCAAAGAGGGTATCAAAAAATGAAAAGATAGCCCTTGCTCCTGGATAGGAAAAACCAAAATAGTGAAAACAGCCATTCTCCCAAAGCTACTATACAGAATTAATGCAATCCCAATCAAAATATCATTAGCATACCTCACAGATCTAGAGAAAACATTTCTAAAATTCATTTGGAACCAGAAAAGGTCTAGAATAGGAAAAGCAATTCTGGGCAACAAAGGCAATTCAAGAGGCATCACATCTTAAACCTGAAATTATACTACAAAGTATAAAACACATACTACACTATACTACACAGTATAAAAAATTATACTGTGTTAAAAGCAGCATAGTATTGGCAAAAAACATGCCTGAGGATCAGTGGAGCAGAATAGAAGATGCAGACACAACTACAAATACACTCAGCCACCTTATCTTTAACAAAGAAGTCAAAAATGTTCACTGGAAGAAAAATAGTCTCTTTAATAAATGGTGCTGGAAAAGCTGGCTTTCCATATGCTGGAGATTAAAACTAGACCCATGTCTATCACCACACACTAAACTAAAGTCAAAATGGATCAAAGATCTAAATATTAACATAGAAACACTAAGTTTCCTGGAAGAGAAAATAGGTAGAAACCTTGAAGACACAGGTGTAGATAGAGACTTCATGAACAAAACCAGACTGCAAGGGAAATATTACAAAGAATCAACAGACGGGATCTCATTTTATTAAAAAGCTTTTGCACAACGAAAGAAATCACCAACAGATGGAAAGGACAACCCACAGAATGGGAAAAAATTATAGCCAGTTGTCCCTCAGACAAAGTACTGACATTTAGAACATAAAAAGAACTGAAAAAAAGAGACACCTGAATTCAAAGACCCATTCCAAAACTGGAAATCTGAGATGAACATGCACTTCTCAGATGAAATACAAGTAGCAAATAAATATATGAAAAAATGTTCAAACATCATTGATCACTTGAGAGATGCAAATTAAAATATTGCTCCGATATCACCTCACTCCAGAAAGAATAGTTATCAGTAACAAATCAACCAATAACAAATGCTGGTGGGGCTGTGGGGAAAAAAGGAGCCCTTCTCCACTACTGATGGGAATGTAGACAGGAACAACCACTGTGGAAATCAGTGTGGAGATTCCTTGAAACCTAGGATTGGAGGTGCTGTTTGACCAGTTATTCCCCTTCTGGGTATCTTCCTAGAAGAATTAAAAACATCATACCACAGCGATATATGCACACCCATGTTTATAGCAGCACAATTTATAATACCTAAATCTTGGAAACAACTCAAATGCCCATTAACAGAGGAATTAATAAAAAAGACATTTTTTTAAGTGTAGAATGCAGTACTACTCAGCCATAAAGAAGGATAAACTGGAGACTTTTGTAGGTAAATAGATGCAACTCAAGACCATACTCATAAGTGAAATAAATCAGATCCATTGTATTGTCTCTCTAGTGTGAGAAACTAAACAAGTAAATACAATTCAAAAAGTACAGTAGATATTGTGAACTGGGAAGACATTATTCAAAAGAAAAGATAAACTGTGATGGGGAAAAAGGAAAGGAAGAAATGGAAAAAGAAAAAAAATGTGTATGCACAAGATAGTTAAGGAAATCATACAGCTAGTTTCTCTTAGTTCATCAAAAGTAAGGTTTATGCTAATATCATTTGGACAATATTTCTTGCCTATATCTTGTACTCTGAAAAACTACTATGAAGACAACTATGTACAATGTATTTATTATTATAACTCTCCTACTAATCTGTTTTGAAACTCTATTTCATTGTTATTTTAATCTTTCTTTTTTAAAATTAAAAAAAGAAAGAAAAAGGAGACTCGTGCTGTGAATTTTCTAATAGATTTTACTGACCAATCATCCCTGAATTCCTGGCATCAGCACATGGCTCCATTTGTTTCCGAAGACCCCAGTGAGGAAGACCGCCTCTCTCCTTTGCACCCTCTCTGTTGTAGTCAGGGTTTGCAAGGAAAACAACGTGATACAGGACACATAATTTATAGGATTATTTTATAATAGTCACCCAAAGAGTCAAATACAAAAAAAAAAAAAGTGCAGGAAATCTGTCCACACACTAAGACCCAAAGAATCCAGCTGAGGGCCTGGATCCCATGGCAATGTCCTGCATGAGTCCAGTTGAAGACCTAGAGCCCATGACAATGCCTTCATGAGTCCAACTGGAGGCCTCGAGCCCATGACAGTGACTCGTG
>RJWT010034427.1:0-13667 GCA_004365215.1 Cuniculus paca
CCAGATCTTAAGGAGACTGAGGCCAAAAGATTGCTTGAGTTCAGAGTTCAGGTTCATTCTGGGTTATAGAAACTCCATCTCTGAACAAAATGAATGTCTAGGGCTGGGGATTTAGCTCAGTGGCCTAAGCGCCTGCCTGGCAAGCGTGAGGTCAAGAGTTCAATCCCCGGTGCCACAAAAAAACAAAAAACAAAACAAAAAAAATGAATGTCTAAATAAAACTAAAGAAGCTGTTTTAATACATGGAAAACAAAAAGTCTAAGGGATAAGACAATGTGTCACAGTTTTATCAACAACATTTTTCTCTTCTGGTATATAAAATAATACTGAGTCTCCATTTGATGGCATTTTGAGTCAATGAAAACTAGCATATGCTCATCAAGCCAAGGACAAACCACAAAATGAGTCAAATTAACTAGTGAAGCTAGTTACTACTAACTTTTCTAAGGGGTAATTTTTCTTCTCTATACCATATAAGGGGTTATGACGACCATGTAGATACTCCAACTCCTGGCTGTGGTGTTGGTTGTGATCAAGACCGAATCATCTGTGTCCTTTCCTGGGACTTTCGACTTGACAGGAGAGGAAAATCAATTTCAGTTCCTCTGCACTCCAGGTGATATAATCATTGGAGTCCATGCTCCCAGTGAGTAGAAGTTCATCAGCTGTGCAGAAGTGAATAATGTCCACCACCCAAGGGAGAAAGCAAGCTACCAGCTGGAGTGAGCACGCTGGCTTAATTCCAGAAACAATATTCTCTTCAATTAATTTGCTATTGTACAGCACAGAAATCAATGACATTGGATCTCAGAAATCTCTATACATGAATCATTGGCTACTTATGGGGAAGTTCTTTACCTTTTCAGAAGCTTCAGATTCTTCATTTATAAAATAACGACAGAAATACCTCTCACACAGAATTATTATGAGTAATTGAGCATTAGAAACCCAGTGTCTGGTCCCTGCCATCCATTTACTGTTATTTTTATTTGTTCAAGTTTACACACTTCAAAAACTCAGAGTGTGGCCACAATGCCTGTGCTTGCCACAGGAACTGCACACTCCTCCCATGCTTACGGTTTGGTCCCTGCTTCTAAAGCCTTCCGCTGACTCTCCCCCCTCATGTCAAACATCGCATTCCTGCTCATCATTCCACATTCAATCCATTTGTCACTGTATTCTCTGCAAACTTGTAGTTAGATTTGGATGATTGAGTACAGTTAGGTTTAATTACTTGGGCAAACATCCCTTGTAGGTGAAAAGAGATAGTTCCTTTTGTGTTTTCTCAAAAAGCAAAAAATGTCTATCATGCTTATAGTAATGGTTAGACTTGGGCAAAGTTGCTTGTTATTCAGGAAGCCTCACTCTTTGCTCTTAAAATGATTAACTGACTGGATGATGACTAAGGACTTCAGGTAAAACAGTTTGATATTCACTCACTATTCCACTTTAAATGTCAAACACATCTAAAAAATATCTGTACACAACGTTGGGACTGGCGTTTAAAACACAAATGGATACATTAGCCTAGGTGACACATAAAATGAAGCATCAGAAGTATTAAGGATATTTTCTCTAAGTTGTCGACTATTTTTTCACATTATCTCAAATCTTGTATAAAATAAGTATTTAAATATTTGCTGAATTAAGTTGAAATCTAAAGATATTCACTTTTAAGAATGCACTGAAAGCTTCTGTATCTTAGTTTTTGGGAAAATTCAATTGGAATATTAATGATTTGCTTAATATGATTTATTTCATGTTATGTGAAGTTTATTAATAACACTTCATAATTTGTATAATAGGAGAGTTAAATGCATGTTTTTATATATTTCCAAAAACAATGGGCTTCTGTATTTTAGGAAATATCTTTTGCAACAGAACAGTAAACTTCCTTTTAATTTTTAAATCAATAAATAGATGTTTCTTCTGCAGAAAGTGAAAACACAAACACCTGAGAAAGACTTCTCAGAAAATATTCCCTATATGCAGGTTTCATCTCCCTGGAACCACACCTAAGTTTCTTTTCTGAGGGGTAATTTTTCTTCTCTATATCGTATAAGGGGTTATGACGACCATGTAGATACTCCGACTCCTGGTCGTGGTGTTGGTTGTGATCAAGACTGAATCACCTGTGTCCTTTCCTGGGACTTTCAACTTGACTGGAGAGGAAAATCAATTTCAGTTCCTCTGCACTACAGGTGATATAATCATTGGAGTCCATGCCCCCAGTGTGTAGAAGTTCATCAGCTGTGCAAAAGTGAATAATGTCCACCCAAGGGAGAAAGCGAGCTACCAGTTGGAGTGAGCTCGCTGGCTTAATTCCAGACCTCGGGCTCACCTGTTCCCCAAATACGCAGGTTTCCACCTGTACTTTATTTAAGCTCCCTTTCAGATAAGCTACTAGGGCTTCAGTTTATATCATTTGCGACACAGAGAGTCCCATTATACACACGCGCACTCAAGGTTTTCAGATTGTTCCAGAGCCTCATGGGCTTCCTGAAGAAGTTCGTCCTTGAATCCTCATCATATGAACCTCTGTTTAATACTATTCTTCCATTCTGTGGCTCGTTTATCTAATGAAACAATAATTATTATGAATGTTTTCACTTGATTATATTCAATCCTTATAATTAAGGCAAGTAGATATTATCCCTGATTAATTGATAAGGACTCTGAGGCTGGAAAGATCAATATTTTATAAAGTCGAACATCTAAAAGAAACCGGTAATTTTGTCTCAAATCTGAAATTCTTTCTCCTTAAAGTTGCTTCTAAGCATTGTGTGTAGTTATTTATTTATTGATACCGGGCATCGAACTCAGGACCTCGCGCTTGCCAGGCAGGTGCTTGTGCCGCTGAGCTAAACCCCTGACCCCTAAGCATTGTGTTTAATATTGTAAGTTTCAACTTTAAAATCTGCCTTTAAAGTGAATGAATTCAATGAAACAGGAAAGTAATTGCTGATAATTTTAAAATATAATAACAGAAACATGGATAAAGTATAATTTTACAAGATAGCTTTAGATTGCTTATTTGCATATTACTTCACGCAGTTTCTAAATAAATAAGCTGTAATGAGTAGCAGGAGCCTTCTAGAATACTCTGAAATCAGAAAATTCTTGGGAGAAAAGAGCCATAGTAACGAAAGTGTTATTATAAATAATAAGAAATGCCTGTCACACATCCACCCTCAAAGGTGTGTATGAAATGACTGGAAGATCTATTTATAGCCCACCTAGATTAATCTTCTGGCTTCAGTTTAGTTTCTACAAGGATCTAGTTAACGCCAGGAGGTGAAACTCACAAAAGAAAACCCGGATCACAAAGCTGTGACAGTGTCAGAGGGCTCGGGTTCTTTCCCAAATGCAAGCACGAGATTCAGCGTTTACCAGTTTGCATTTCAGAAATAATGGCGACGGCAGGGGAACTCACGCTCCACATTATCTCTGAGTGGAACAGCCTGCTATTCGGAGATCTTCTCTGACCAGCCGCAGAGACCGATCCAATACAGAGCTAGCCAGGAGTTCCCCAAGCCTTTCAGGGCTGCCCGCCTCCCCGTTCCATCCCCACCCCCATGCTGGAGAAATGGATTTTCCTTTTGATCTGACAATATCCTCAAATGAAAGAGAAAAAATTAAAAGACTCAGTAAAAACAACAGGAGGACTTTAGCTGCAGCTTGATTGTAAGTGCTGTCCTGGATTTTTGTCCTCTGCAGAGCAATTACACCACAGCAACCTTCACTCAGCTTACAAAAGGCTTCTGTGCGGCTCTGGGCCTGGAATGCATCTCCCACTCTTCTCAGCAGTTTCCAGATAGCTCAGCAGCTCTGTGATTTACAAGGTCCTCTGGGTGCCCTGGATCTGGTTAACACTCAATTCCTTTACTCCAAGAATGAATATTTTCTGTGCTAACAGATAGAATACTTGCTAGCTTAAAAGGAGCTTTTCTGGAGTAGGATGGATTGTGATGTTACAGCCTGCAACTCATCTAACTCCCCTGTGGTCTCAAGCAGCCGCTAGGGAGAGCCTCCGGGATGAAGATTCACAGCCTCTCTTTTATATTCTCAATGAGTCTAATCAGGGGATTGGAGCCCAGTGGATGCCCACAAAATGTTCTCGTTTGTCGGCCACCAGTGGTCTCACAGACGGCAGAAACATCCTAGGAAGGCTCCATTCTTTCCATGTGCCACCACCAAGCCCAGAGACTTGGGAATTACATGGCTGGAGATGTTTCCACAGCCCACTTGCTTCTCTAAAGTTGTAGCAGAGCTAGTGAAAGGTAGAATCCAGCAATGGAAGAAAGGAAAAATAACAGAAAGAGAATGGAAAACAGGCAAAAGGTTCAGAGTAAAAGTTTTTGCAGAAGGTATATCCAGAAAATAGACTAAACAAGTTTGTGTGTATGTATAACGAAGTACTTAAGTATCGAGCATCAATTATACAGGAGGCATTTTCCATTCATAAGCTTCAATCATCTTTTACTGGTCTGCATTACTAGGTCCATTTTAAATTGAGGGGACAAAATGAAAGCTTTTCTGAAGTAGGCCCCGTACAGATACATAGTAAGGACCACATCATACTCTAAAAGCAGTGCCCTTGCCTCTAAGATCACTCTGCTGCTTTGAAGGACCAGTAAAGGACTCATTATTATTCACTTAAAATTTCATGGCCAGCAGCTGGAGCAAATAATAAAGATTAAAAAGTCAGAGGATAGCTTAAATCCTCAGAGTGGCTGGAAGTTTTCTGGAGAAAAACTTGCAAAACAACTTTAAGAATGTACAGTAAAACCTTGGATGTGACTAACTTGTTCTGTGAGTGTTCTAACATTTCTAACAAATTTTCATTGGATAGACAAGTGGTATCACCCCATACCAGTTCGTGATACCGGACGTCACATGATCACAGCTGAGCCAATAGTTCCTCTCTCTCTTTCTTGCTGAGGGATTCTGGGTGATCTTCTCCCAACAGCAAGAGGTTAAGATTTCATCTGCAGAGGAGGGGAAACAGGCAGAGGAATTCCCCACTTCGAGTGAGATTAGGGATGTGTGGATAATGTGAGAAATAATGCAAAATTTTGTAGAAAACACCGCATGAATAAGCCTATAGCAGTGCGAGCAATGAATTTGACGATAACACAACGTCACATTTCTGTGAAATCTTCAAAAGGAGGCGAAAACAAATGTCATTGGATAGATTTCTTGTTAAAACTTCATGAAAAGCAAGAGTCCATCGAGCCGATGGATAGCAATGATTCCATGAAAGTTGTCCTACACAACTTCCCTCGTCTTCCTCACAACGGCCACCAAGGTTTTCAAAGGTAAGCGCAGGTTAAATTATTTTTCATAAACATTTTGAGTTTTCTTTACTATTTTTTATTACAGTATTGTAATTTTTATATGAATATTTTAGGGTTGTGGAATGAACTGTCTGAGTTTTCATTGTGGGAAAATTCACTTTGATATACAAATGCTTTGGATTACATGTATGTTTCTGGAATGAATTACGTTCACAAATCAAGGTAAAACTGTAATTGGCTTTAAAGATAAACCCAAATATTAGGGTATTTTTTGGTGTATAACTATAATAACTGCTGTACAGGGTAAATAGATAAATTTGCTCGAACTGGTGTAGTTGAGGTTTATTCGCGTGCGTAGGCATCTAGGACCACGTTCTGCACAGACTGGCAGCTTTGCTTCAGGCACTTCGCTTGGGTTTCCTCACTGCTCCCGAGAAATGGTCAGCAGACTGCGGGCAGTAAAGCTGCACTATCTTCTAACAGCACATTCCAGAGAACACTTGTGTGGTGATCAAAAGCAGCTGCTACTCGGGAACAGGTAATGCGTTTCCATCAGTCATTCGGGGTGGGAAGTGATGTCTGGGACTGCAGCCCAGTTGCTCAAGTGTGGCATCCTTTTGTGGAGAGTTAGGAGAAAATGGCAAAATGCACTGGAATTTGTTTATCACCTATGCTTTCCTACACCCTGTAATCCTCACAATTCTGTGAGGTAAATATTACTGCCCCATTTTACAGGTAAAGAGATTCAAGGACGTTAAACTCTGATGGTTGCCAGGCAGTGGCTTTCAAACTCAGGATGATCTCATTGCAAGATCAGCTCTTAATTAGACCACATCTTGATTTATTATGCTAAAGTACTGGATTATATATTAACTTGGAGGCAGGCAGTAGCATGAGGAGTAGAAGTATGAGCAGATGCAGGCATCTTGGCGAGATTTTCATGTGTTACTCACTAAAGACTGGCTCATTTAATACTGAAAACAACTAAGGTAAAATTTTAAATTGTGATTCAGGACATGGAGAATGTTCTTTCTACCTGTTAAGGCTGGAGGTTGTGTGTGTGAGGAGGAAGGGGGTATGGTTGACTGTGCTGGTGTCAATAGCAATGGCATGGATCTGTGACCCCTGGGCTCTGTGGTTGAGGTGAACAATAGGAAGGCATGTTTTTAACCAAAATTTGTGGTGTCAGTGAATCTAAGGAGCTTCTTCTAATTTGGTTTGTCTTCCTTGAGAATATGCCTGTTCTCTTGGGTAGAGCTGTCATATTGGATATGGATAGCCACTTGGGCCTATGTTTATCAGAGTCCTTCTAATTTTTTACTGCATTGTAAGACACCTCCAATAACCCAAGAATCTTATGTTATGTGGTGAGTTAACTAATAGTCAACTTATAACACTCAGCTGAACCGAATCAGCATGGTGCTGGGTATGGAAGGCCCACCTGAGGATTGTTGCCAACAACATAAAAAAAGAACTAGAGCCGGGCGTGGTGGCTCACGCCTGTAATCCCAGCACTCGGGAGGCTGAGACAGGAGGATTGTTGTGAGTTCGAGACCAGCCTGGGCTACAAAGGGAGCTCAAGGCCAGCCTGAATGGCATAGTGAGACCCTGTCTCAAAAACACCAGGGCTGGGGATCTAGCTCAGCGGTCTAAGCGCCTGCCCGGCAAGCGCAAGGTCGTGAGTTCAATCCCTGGTGCCGCAAAAAAACAAACAAACAAACAAAAACACTAGAGGGGAAGATGGTGTGCTGTTGATCCTCCTAGAGGAGCTTCCTCCAGCTGATTTTCCTGATATGAATTTGGCTGCTCTCATTGGAGGTGGAGCTCTCGTCGTGTCACCAGGGATGGCTGCTGTTCTCTTTAGGGGAGCTCTGGTGTTCGCCTTGAGCATGGCTTCCTGGCTCCAGTGCAGATCCCTCAGCCTGCTGCCACAGATCCTTCACCCCACTGGTGCAGACTTTCTTCCAACACTGACCTTGGGCCTTCCCAGTGCAGATTCTTGATACAGACTTGCATGAAATGTTGTGGGCTCTAAGCCTCTAATTGGGCTCATGAAGGACATTACCTTGGGCTCTAGGTCTTCAGTGGAATTTGTGCAGAACATTTCTGTGAGATCCAGGCCCTCAGATGAATTCTTTGGGTATCCAGTGTGGGGACAGATCTCCTGCACTCTTTTGCATTTGACTCTTTGGGTGAATATTATAAAATAATCCTGTAAATTATGTGTCTTAAATCTTTTCTCTCATAGATTCCAACTACAACAGTATTACTATGGAATACATTTTCTTAGTCATATGTGTATACTTTACTGTATTTTTGATGATCTTTTTACAAACAAACAGCATTCACTGAGACCCTACAAGTATTTGTACAGCAAAATTAATAGCACAAAGACCAGGGATTTATGTAAAGCTATTAGCTACTTTGGCGGAGGGAAGAGATATCAATGGAGCTGCTCCCCCTCAGATTCACCACAGCCTGCTTTGTCCCCAGGGGGGCACCATTGGATCCTGGCTCTCTTTTCCTTTCAGGTATGCAACGTTGAATAAGGGTAACTGCTTAAGTTGCTGTGTATTTCTCAACTAATTTAACATTAGATTTGCCTTCAGTTGCCTCAATTATTATTACCAGATTAAAACTACAGCTCAGATCATATACCACACTTTCCCTTATCCGTCATGTCTGAGGCTCGGAGACAGGAACTTTCCTGCAGGGAAAGAGCCAGCACCCTTCTGGGATTCATCCATGAAATTGATTTTCATTTCCCTTCTCAATGTGCCTTTAAAACACAGATTCGTGCTTAAAAGACAAATTAATGATTTTATTTCAGTTGCACAGATAGAATGTTGAAAAAGTGAACAGACTTGGACCACGAGAGCTCAATACTTGGCAGAAAGTGACCTGCTTATCGATTAAAATTAGAAAATCATATTCTCATTTTTTCTAATTCTCATGGTAATAAAAATGTAACCCAAAATGACATAGTACTGACCACCAAATTCATTCTTCTGAAACTTTGCCTAATGCTGTGTTGATAAGATTAGCATTGTCAATTACAGTAGAAATTTGCTGGTTCTAATAGCTAATTTAAATGTATCTTCCTTTATAAATCATAAGTGAAATATGAGATTCTTTATAGTCAATAGATTTCATTCCCCTTCTGCCATATACTTTACATGAACCAATTTACTGCTTTTATCATTTGTGTAATAGAATAACTTTTTGCCCACACTAGTTTTTATATTTTGAAAATAAAATGGCATTTGTACCATTAGCAGTGAAGGAATGCCTGGAAGTCCAAACTATTTACAGAAAAAGGCCAAAAACGAAGACATTCATAATTAAATTGCCACCTCCCTTCTGCGCTTAATTACCATCTCCATCAATGCTCAATGAATTCCTGTTATATTCCTTGCACTGTACTCAGCATTATAGTGCACTCAAGGAAAATCAAAAAGGGACTGACCCTCAAAGACCACAGAAACATGAGAAGACTGTCATGAAAGGCCAAGCAGAATAAATAATTAGCACTTAAAGGAGGTTGCCAAAATGCAGAGGAAGAAGAGATTGCCTTAAACCAAAAGATGCTGAAAGCATTCCTGGAAAAAGTATCGGAGTTTGCTTAACAAATGAAATAAGCTTTGATTTGCAGAAAACATGCAGTTGGAGTTTTCCACCTAAGAGAGGAAAATACGTAGAAATGCAATCAGAAGTTGCTAAGTTTCTGGATCAGGTGGCAAGAAAAGATGATCAGAGAGAGTTAGGAATGGCAACTTTTGAATGCTCTTAGAGGCTAAAGTAGATTGTATAAGTAGGCACAATTTAGTCTCAATATTACGCTCTTTGAGTCTTCCCTCTTTAAAAATAGATTTTTGTTTATGTTTTAATTATAAAGATTTGTGCAAAAATGACATATTTTGCATAAGCTTCTCCTTCCCCTAGGTCCCAGGACACTCCACTTCTCCTTTAACTATCTCGCATTGTTGTTATACATTGGTTATAACTGATGAGTCAACATTGACTCGCTGTAATCTAAAGTCAGTAGTTTTCATCAGAGTTCACTTCTGTAATGTATATCCTGTGGGTTTTGATAAATGCATACACCATTATGGTATCATCACAATAGTGTCACTGCCCTAAAATTTCCCTGTTCTTCACTCTTTTCTTCCAAATCCTTATATCTTGATCTTTACTTGGCTTCATACTTTTTTTTTTTTGCCTTTTCAAGAATGTCATATAGTAGGAATTACATAATATGCAAGGACATTACAGATTGGCTTCTTTCATTTAACAGTTTGCATTTAAGAATCCTCCACTTTCATAGTTTGGGAACTCATTTTGTTCTTATTGCCGTACAACATTACATCTTTCCACAATATGATTATCCATCCACCAACTGCAGGACATGTTGGTTGCTTCCACATTTGATAGTTATGAATTAAGCTGCATAAATATTCATGCATGTCACAATAACAAGACTCTGCAGCTCATCCTGGTGAAACGTGAAGTCTGTTTCTCTACTCTTGAAAGCTGGGCTTGACAAGTTATAGCCTAAGACTCAACAGAAGGCATGACAAGTGCACTCTGAGACTTCCCTTCTTTCTATTCTGAAAGATCTGAAACCACTGTGGGAAACAGCCTGGGCTGATCTGATGTATCCTGATACATGGAGCCCAGGTAGTCTGGGGGTCCTGGCTGAGAGCCAGCGAGGCCACCCTGAGATATTCAGCCACAAAATGGTCTGCCTGATGGACTCAAATACATGAGACCCCAGCAGTGATTAGCAGAACTGGCTCAGACAAGAGTCACGTAGCTCTCTCAAGAGTCTCTGCTAAATAAATCATTTTAAGTCACTAAGTTTTGGAGTGGTCTCTAGTGAAAGCTAACATATCAATGACATGTTTAAATATGAACTTGTTTGTACTTTAGATAAGTTAGACATCAGAAACATTTTTTTAAAGAGAAAAATAACAATTAGAGTTTCAAAACAAGATAATAGGAAATTAACAGTGGTTAATATATTGTGTATTATCTTCAAAGTAGTTGCTCAGAGTACAAGATATAGGTGTGCAAAGCTGATGAAATAATATCACAAACCATTCTTTTCAATGAATTAATAAAAATTAGTATAATTAGCTATCTTGTGTGTGCATATATAAATATGTGTATATGTATTTTTTTCTTTTTCCTTTCTCTTTTCCCCTATCCCAGTTGTTCTTTCCTTTTAAGCAGTTGTTTTCCCTTTCACTGTATATCTGTTGGACATTTTGGAGCAATTTCTATAGTTACATAACAGAACTGATCATACATTGGGAGCTTCTATGCAAAGTAGTCCCCCCTTGGTAGAGTACTTATACCCTGTCGTAGAGAAATTTAGGGAGGATAGTGTATAACACAAGATAACGGGGAAAGAAGTAGGAACAAGGCTGGAGGACAAGGGATGGGCAAGGTTTGGGAAACTAGAGAAGGGGATAGAGAAGAAAGGATGGAGGAGTATTTGAGGGATTATTTGAACTTGGTCTCTGGGTTTGGGGGATGGGATTAGTTTTCTGTGGCTGGGGCTCTCCCCAGCCAGTTAGAAAGGAGAGACAAAAGAAAAAAAGAAGGAAATAAGAAAGAGAAAGCAAAGAAAAAAAGAAGAAAAAGGAAAGAAGGAAAAAGAAAAAATACTTTTTTGAGAAAAAGGACGTTACCCAGCCCCTGGTCCCTCCTGTGCTGGTGGTGGGTCCTCGCGGTGTACAGGGAGGGTCAGGCACCTGGCTTCTTCCTCCAGCACCTGCTCAGAAAGATTATTTAGGAGCTACTGTCACTGGGCTACAGCAGAGATAATGAAGATTGACATTTTTGGATGATAATAAGAGAAAACATGAGAGATCGCAGCACATAGACTATGCGCTGTGAAAAGAACATTCATCTACTCTTTTATAAAAGCATTTAATTGGCACATAGTAATAGTATGTAAGGGTTACAGTGAGGCATTTCAATACGTGTATAGTGGTACCTCTGATAGCGAACTGAATTTGTTCTACAGTTTTGGAAAAGCAGCCGTATTTGTATTTGTGTGGGAAAGATGGCCATGGTCACGTTTGTCACCAGATGCAGAGTTTGCAACCAAAAATGCAATTTTGCTAAAGGCTTCTGTTAGCAAACGAATTTGTTTGCAAACAAAAGCATTCATGAAGATAGATACCACTAGACATAATATGTAATTGACCAGATCAGGGTAACTCATTGATCTGTCATCTCAGACTTGTTCCTTTGTACAGAGAAAATTCAAAATTATGAATTTTGAAGTAATTGCTACCAACTCTCATTATCTTGCTGTGCTCAGCTATAGAATAAGAAGTTATTTGTCCTTTCTAGCTCCACTGCACTTCATGAACCAGACTTTTTCTACCGCTTTTTCACCCTCACTGTCCCAAGGCTCTGTTAACTACTCTGTTCTCTACTTCTTAACTTTTGCCTTCCACACGTGCGTGAGAACATGTGGTGTTTGTGTCATTGTGCCTGTCTTATTTCACTTAATATAATGTCTTCCATTACCATCCATGTGCTGCAAGTAACAGAATTTCATTTCTATGGCTAATCCTACCCCATTCTGTGTACATACCACATTTTCTTCATAAATTGGTAGACCCCTGGGTTGACTTGATATGTTGGTTTATTTGAACAGTGCTGCAATAAATATGTAAGTACAGATTTTTTTGATATACTGCCTTTACTTTCTTTGGATATATATCCAATAGTGGATTGTTGAGTCATCTCATTGTTCTTTTTCCAGATTTGTATTTGGGGGGTATCTTCTTTGCTAGTTGTACTAACTTACATTCCCACCAACAGTGTATAAGAGTTTCCCTTTCTCTATCCTCTCACTAGGCATTAATTTTTGTATTTTTCATTATAGCCATTCTAACTGGAGTGAGATGCTATTTCACTGTTTCTTTGATTTCCCTGGGGATTTGTAATGTTGATAATGCTAAGTATATTTTCCCACACATTTTGATCATTCATATTTCTTGTTTGAGAAACGTCAATTTAAATTATTCATCCATCTTTAAGTCAAATTGCTTGATTTTGTTTGGTTGCTATTGTTAGAGGTCCTTGTATGACCTGGAAATTAATCCATGTCAAACAGTTTGCAAATATTTTCTCCCATTCTATAAATCCTGTGTATTGTCTTTTCACTCTGCTGGTGACTTTCTTTGCTATACAGAAACTCTAGTTGGCTGTGCTCTCATTTGTCAACTTTTGATTTTATGACCTATGCTTTTAGGTCTATAGCCAAAAACTTTTGCTCAGACCGGTGTCCTATAGCATTTCCCACATATTTTCTTTTAATTGAAATGTACGTCAGGTCTTACATGTAAGCCTCTCTTTTATCTTTGAGTTCATTTTTTTTAATATGCTGAAGGGTCTAAGTGTCTCTCTTCTGCATGTGAGCACCCAACAAACAAAACACCCATTTTCCAGCACCATTTATCAACATTGCTTTCCTTTCACCAGTGTATATCCTTGATGCCTTTGTCAAAATCAGTTGGTGTAAATATCTGGGTTTGTTTCTGGAATCCATGTTTTGTTCCATTGCCTTTGTGTCTGTTTTCATGTCAGCCTCATGATTAATCTATCTTTGTATATGTTAAGCCAGATATTACAATGCCTCCAGCTTTGTTCTTGATCAAGACTGTTTTACCTATTTGAGGTCCACTGTGGTTCCAGAAGAATTTTGGACTGTTTTTTCAAGTTCAGTGAAGATATCACTGGCAATTTGAAAGAAATTTCACTGAATCTGTAGATTGCACTGGGAAATTTAATATTAATTTTTACAGTCCATAAACATTGAGTCTATTTTGTCTGTGTGTACATATTTATGTGTTCTTTTTAATTTCTTTAACTGTCATAATTTGCACTGTAGAGATTATTTACCTCATTGGTTGAAATTATTTCTAGGTATTTTATCTATTCATTAGATATGTGAATGAGATGCTTTCTTGATTGCTATTTATTAGCAATTTGGTGTGAAATTTTTTGTTTTTGGTGTGAAAACATCCATTGAATTATATTCATTAGGTTTTATTTTAGCTATTTTTTAGAATTTATCAGTTCTAAAAGTTTTTTGGTGGGGGCTTGTTGAAATTTATTGAATGCTTTCTCTGCATCTATTGAAATTTTCATATGATTTTATTCATTCTGTCGATGTGCCATATTATGTTAATTGATTTGCATACGTTGAACCACTCTTAGAATAAAACTCACTGCTCTTGGTACATAAACATTTTTATGTGTAAGTGGATTCAGTTTGCTAATATCTTTGTTGAGCATCTTCCTCATTAAGGATATTGGTCTGTAGTTTTGTTGTTATTGCTGTTTTAG
>RJWT010034428.1:0-13710 GCA_004365215.1 Cuniculus paca
GTGATTATGTCACTCTCAGCAGTACTTCACCATTCAATTAAAGTTCAAATATGTTCACACTGTGCCTTTTGTTAAAGATGCTCCTGGATGGGCCGGGGATCTAGCTCAGCAGCCTAAGCACCTGCCTGGCAAGCGCAAGGTCGTGAGTTCAATCCCCGGTGCCACAAAAAAAAAAAAAAAAAGATGCTCCTGGAGATTATAATGCACAATTTGTGCAACTTATGCCATGGAGCTCAAAAATATGTTGGTTTATCAGCCTGTTTCTCATTTTCCTAATCTTTATCATAATTGGAAGTAGTAATTGGGTCTCTTAATTCATTAAATCCTATATTTCCAAATAGACTTTTAGCATCCAAAAATAAAATTCTAGTCTGTCTATCCAAACATCACATCATTATCTTTCAAGCTTGGTACTCAAAAAAAAAGTTAATGCCAATAAATGTTTGTAGAATAAGTAAATGACTAGAAGTTTTAATGATTGACTGGTATTATGATCACTGAATAATTAATTCACTTTTTAATGAAGTGATGAGATCACTACTAGATTTATAATTTTGTGGGACAAAAATATTATTTATTTATGATGTCTTCATGGATCTTTGAAGATTCCTAGTTTATTTTCAAATGTCTTAATGCTTTTTTCTTTTTCCTTTTCTTTTCCCTTATGGTTTGGAGAATCAAGTCTAAGGCCTTATACATGCTAAGCAAACATCCTACCACTGACCTACACCCCCAGCTCTCTCAAGATCTTCACATTCATGATGCTTTCTCTGCAAATGCTAGTCCCAGTTAATACCTTAACTCTCTGGCTTACTCGGAAACTTACTAAACTGCTGTATCCCTTTTAAGTACAGATGCTATTCTGTTACCCAAAGACACAGGCTCATATCATCAAACCCTTACATTTCGTTTCAGTGACCTCATGAACTTCTGGGATTCAGTTCAAGTTTGTATTTGTTTTTTGTGGTTAACAGAGCCCACCACTGTGCTGTATGCTTAGAAGAAATCAATAATCAAAACAAGTTTGAATAAGTGAATAAATGAATAATTTAGAAATAGCTTCAAGTTGCTGTGTTCTCCAGGGGACAGATTAGAAATATCCAGAAAAAAAATGTATCTTTTACTGTTTTAAATTGCATCAAAGAAAAGATAAATTGTTTGTTGATTTTCATGAAATTGCTCACAAGATGTAGATTTTCTTCCTTGAAATTTGGTTGTCTGGTTTATTTTGTCTGTTCTTTTTCTTTTAGATTTTATATCACTGAACTTCTTTGTTTTCAATTTTATTTTGTATCTTGAAATAATTATCTCAAAATTACATAAATTTAAAGGAAAAAAGTCATTTTTCTCTTATGTTTCACCAATTCTTTCATTTTTTATATTTCACTATACCTACATTATAGTTAATATAGTTACATTGTCATAACTATGGTTCATAAATTTATTATGTTTTTATTTAAAATAATTATTCTACAAGAAATTTCTTTATTTAAAAGTTACATTCATAAAAATCTTGATGTTAGAAAAATTAAGATTATTTTCACTAAATTCTATTAGCTTTATTTTACATTGTTGGTGAGATAGCAAGGCTATTGGCATTTCTTTCCACTTTAGGTTCCAAAAGCTATTAACATTTCTAATACATGTATCTCTATTTCCTCTTAAAGTTTAAAGGACAATGATGCTAATATTTAGTTTAAAGACAAATTCTATTACAGGAAAAGTACAACTTTAGAGTCTTCTAAACATCCATATTCAATACCTGCCTTTGATACTTACTACCTCTGTGATCTCAGGAAAGATATCTTAATTGTTGGAACTGCAGTTTCTTCACCTATAAATTTGTTTGCTAATTTCTGCTTTGAAAAATCTTGTATATCAGCAGAAGTGGAAACCATTGTAAAGCAGTTTAAATTCTAGTTCTATCCTCTGTTCCTGTGCACATTTAGATATCTCTTTATCTTCATTTTTGCTAAATTTTCACTCCTCCTAGACTCCTACCTCATATATTTTCTTTTTTGGTTTTCTGTTTTAATTTATTTTTTTTAATCTTATGAAAAAAGGTAAAACAAAATTTCATAACAAAATAATAGGAGAATAACAATAGTTAATACATTATATATTGTTATCTTTAAAGTAGTTGCTCAGGGTATAAGATATGGACATAAAAGTTTCCCAAATCATATTAGCACAAACCTTCCTTTTTAATGAACTAGGAGAACTAATAGTATAATTGACTTGCCTTTTTTTCCTTTTCCTTACTGTTCTTTCCCCTTTCACTCATCCTAGTTCCTTTTTCCTTTTGAACAATTTCTTCCCATGTCACAATATCTATTGCATATTTTAAACCTTATTTATTCTCTCGATTTCCCACACAAGAGAGACAATACTATGTATTTTTTTTTTAATTTGAGGCAAGGTCTCACTATGTAATGCCGGTTGACCTTGAACTCACAATGTAGCTGAGGCTGGCCTCCAATTCACAACGAAACTCCTGCCTCAGCCTCCCAAGGGTTGAGATTACAGGCATGGACCACCATGCCCAGCTCATATATATTCAAAGAAGTGAAAATTTTAAAAAAAGATTAATTGTAGTGTCAGTTAGATGGACACATTTAGTTTTACCAGCCTGAACTGCATAGTGAGACCATATATCAACAAAACAAAACAACTTAAAAATGATGTTTAATTCATTAGCATTATTTCTTATTTATGAAAACATGGAAATATTGTATGATAGAGTCTAATCCTGGCAACAATTTTAAACTTCATGGTAATCTTTAATAACAGCATCAGTAAAGGCAATCCCAAAACCTACTGTTTATCAAAAGCTTATTATATAGACTTGTCCAAAGTATCTTACATATATTATATCTAATACTTAAATTTATCATATAGTAATAACAAGCTCACATTTTAAAAGAAAAAATAAAAATGTGGCCAAAGAACACACAATGCAAATCTAGACAGAAGTTCTTATTCAGAGATTCTTAGCTCCAATTCTAATGTTTCATACAGTTTATGCCATTTTCATTCCAATAAACATTTAAAAATCCATCTATTGTATAGGACTTATCTCAGTAAAAGCATTTTCTGATAAGGGATAAAATTTCTATGCAAATATGTCTGCACATACACTTTTATAAATGAAACATGTAAGTACACATACAACCGATCCTGTGTTTTCAACAGTTGCCTATCATTGGAGATGGAGGAAACACTAGTTGTGATGTCATTCTAAACTTCTCAGAATACCATCTAGATAACTTTTAGTAAAGATTCCTCAAAGAATAGAATCACTTGGAAAATATATGTATAATTATGCAGGGGGATTTATTAGGCAGACTTACAAGATGAGAGGTGGAAAGGACCATAGTGGCTATCTGCACACAGAAGAGCTGGATGATCCAGCAGCTGCTCAATCCAAAGTGGGAGCTGCAGAACAAAAGGAATTGAGGAAGAGCATCAGTCCAAACTCAAAGACCTGGAATCTCATTGAAGAATCACCTGTGGAACTTCCCCAACCAAACATGGTGGAAAGTTGAAGAAACTGATGATAGATGTTCAGAGGCAATGGTGAAGACAGGAGCTCTTCAAAAATAGGCTCTGTGTTGGTTACTTTTCTCTCATTGCTGAGACAAAATACATGACACTCAAAATTAAGGAAGGAAAGGTTTATTTAGCTCACAGTTTGTGGAGGTTTCAGTCCAAACTCAGCTGCCTCAAAGGCAAAGTGGCATATGGCAGAGGGTAACAGTTCATGGCAGTGGAAAACAGCAAAAGCAATGAGTAAAAAAGGGAGGAGTGTGCAGATTCTTTCTGTTCCTTAGCATGTATGTAGGCTACCCACCCCCAGAGTGGGTGTAGCACAAACACTCATAATCCCAACATTTGACCATGAATCAAACACAAACTCTGTAAGTTTATCTCTGAAAATCACCTCCATGAGAATCAATGGCAAGGAGAACCAACAACACCCAACAGAAACAATAATACTACTTCTTTCTGTCCAGTTCTCCTTTTTATCTTGGCAACAATCCTCAGGTGGGCAATCTACACTCAGCACCACGCTGATTCAGTTCAGCTAGTGTTACAAGTTGACCACCAGTTGTAAATCCACCTCAATCCACTCCTGGTCAACTTGATAGCCAGACACATTTCCTTAAACCATAGTCTCTAGTGGCAGATTTTTGAAAAGTCAACATGTCTTTGTCTATTCAGATGTATATTAATATAACAGTTACAAATATACAATTCTTATTGTACTCATTCCTGTACGAAAAGTAAAATTTTCAAAGGGTGAACAAAATTCAAGGTTAAAACCACAATACTAATTGACTAATTACCCTGATTACAAACATATATCTAAAAACAACTTTCAAATCATACACTAGAGCTATTATAATCACAGTCCTTGCTTCCCATTAAATTTTAACAGGGCATGGAAAGACTAAAAAACAGGTATTTCCTGCAATTTAAATACACTCTTCAGGTGAAAGACTTCAGTTCATTTTTCTATTGTTCTGTTCTTCTCAACAATTATGTTCTCCTTTATGTCATTGAAATAGTTCCACTGGAGCCCTTTATATCCTTTATATCCTTGAAATAGTTCCACTGGAGCCCACCATCTGACCAAAGCTTCAAATTACTCTGCTGGCTCTTTGCTCTTAATTTCCAACATAGATCTGGTCAAAAGCTCTTAATAGTAGCCATGCTACCATTCCAACAGTAGACTATGCTGAATTTTTTCTGCCACCCAGGTAATATCTCTAAACACAAGCAAAATACACACCAACTTTCTGCAAAAGCAAAATGCACTACCTAGGATCCAACAGTCAGTGCAGTGCTTCTCAATAGCAGCCTCCTGAACTTCATTTTAACTGGCAGGATTTCCACCAGTACTCTGATTTTCCAGGCTCCAACCAGTCTCCAATATAAGTTTACTGCATACAGGATTGTCTCTTTGGTCAGTCTCTCAAAGCCTTTCCAAATTAATTCCCAGGACTCCTAAACCACATGGCCAGGCAACATCACAGCAGTGACCCCACTCTCTCAGTACCAATTGCACTATAGTTTGGGGTCTGCAAAGAAAATGATTTGATACAGAACACATAAATTATGGAATTACTATGAAGTCAAACACAAGAAGTGCAGAAAATCTGTGCACACACTAAGACCCAAGGAATACAACTGAGGTCTTGGATACCATACCAATATCCTTGCATGAGTTTCTCTGAAGACCTAGAGCCCATGACAGTGCCCCTTATGAGTCTAGCTGGAGGCCTAGAGCCCGCAACAATGACTTAAGCAAGTCTTTTTCACGAATCTGTACTGGAAAGGCTCAAAGGTCAGTGGAGGAACCTACAAACTCTATGCCAGCAGAATATAGGATCATACCAGTAGGCAGAGGGTTCTGCACTGGAGCCAGGAAGTGATGCTCAAAGGAACAGAGTTCCCTTGAAAGATACCACAGCCATCCTCAGTAACAACAGGTCCCAAGCTTCTCTGATGATAAGAATAGCTGAGTTCATATCAAGAAGTCAGCATGACAAGCTTCTCCAGGAGACTGAACAGCATACTATCTTTCTCTCCAAAGCCAGGAAGGAATGCTCAAAGTAAGGACCAGAGCTCCCTCAAAGTGAACCACAGTCATTCTATGTGACAACAAGGTCTTGAGCTCCTCTGACGATAAGAGTCAAGTTCATATCAGGAAAGAAGCTCAACAAACTCCTCTAGAAGAACCAACAGCAACAGGAGAACCAACAACCACCAGGAAAACCAACACAACACTTCCTCTCCAGTCCTCCTTTTTATATTGGCAACAATCCTCAAGTGGTCCATCCACACTCAGCATCACACTGATTCAGTTCTGCTGGTGTTACAAGTTGACCACCAGTTGTCAATCCACCACAGGCACACTTACTGTCTTAGTTATTACTCATTGCTGGAACAAAATACCTAACATCTATACGTCAAATGAGGAAAAGTTTACTTAGCTCATACTTCATAGATTTTTAAGCCCATAGTCAACTGCCTCCAAGGCAAGGAAACATAGCAAAGGGGCATCACAGAGGAAAAACTGTTCATGGCATGGCAGGCAGAAGGTAATGAAGCAGCAAGCAGCAGCAAGTTTTTCTTCTTTCTGCCCCTTTATATTTCATACAGGCTACAAGCCCATTGATTGGTGCCACCCAAACCCAGGGTGGGGTTTCCATTATCAATACCCAATCTTAATCCTAGTATCACACGTCCTAAATCCAGCCACCTCTGAAAAGCCCCACCTATGAGCACATGAGACACTTGGGGGACACCTAGATAACAGCCATAACACTTCCTATCTTTCCTTGTTAAATTTCATCCAGGGTATAAGCTTATTGGTTGGTGCAATCCCAAACTGAGATGGGTCTTTCTTCCCTGTTCTCTGGCCTACCTGTTGATCATTCAAAGACAGAACTGTGCTTTACTAATCTACTAGGCATTTCTTAACCCATTTTAGTTGACATATAATGATTAACAGCTCAATCCATATCTTCTCAACTCGACAACTGGACACATATCCTTAAATCATACTTAATTTACAAATACAATAGCAAGTTACTAACCATACCTAGTATAATACAATTATCTTGCATATAAATAAAAACACATTAGTTCTCTCTCAAATTAGAAGAAAAAATTATTAACTTGATGGTGCTTATTCTTCTCATGCCATTTTATAACTTCAGTATTGTAATTTAGATTTAACAATAGTTCAGTACCAATTTAGACAACATTATGTTATACAGGAGGCAAACAAAGATATCTGTCTAATATATGTATATATGTACCCAGGCATTTTAACAAAATAAGAAATACTCATGACAATTACAATTCTTTTTTCTGTTACTGATCACATGGACCTAGCTGGTATAACTACCTTCTACTACCCTTTTGGATTCCTTTGACCTTTATCAACTACATAAGTGGGGCTCAGTTCCTCTCCTGGATGGATAATTTATAATCTCATTCTTATTCTGGGCCATTAGTCATAATTCCAGGGTAGAAATGTAGTTTTCCACTAACCATAATAAAGTGTAGGATAATATTGTGAAACACCCTAAAGGATCTCTTGCACTTCAAACATATTCTTCCTGACCCTAATTGTAGGGTAGTAGTCCAAATTCTCCTTGATAATCTCCATCTCCCACCCATATTGTTACTTTCTCATTACCTATTGACTGGAAGTCTTAGCATCCAGTGCAATGCAATCATTATTGTGCTTTTTGATAGAAACCTTCCTTTGTCTGGAACTAAGAGTTCTAGAACAGCAGAACACAAATTCACAGGAATGGAATGTAAAAATACTTCTAGTGGTCACAAGGAGTAATGGTGAGGGCTACAATACTCATTTCTATCCCTTGATTCCTCCCCCTATAATTCCATATACCAAATGATGATTTTGAGCATAAAAGAAGTATGATTGAAAAATATGATGAATGTTTAAATTTTAAAAAATCATTATAGTAAAAGTTGCATCACCATTTATATCACTCAAAACATTTCCTTCACTTTAAACTCACTTATTCTATCATTCTTACAACTCTTCTGAAGTGGTTCTGAAAGTCCTATTTCATATCTTTAGTTGTACTGTAGCAGTGCCTCAGTGTCCTGATTCAACTCAAAAGGTTTACCACTCAGATTCATTTTAACTTTGAGGAAGAATGAGAAGGCACATGTAGTAGATCTGTTCAATAAGGTGGAGGAAAGCACAGTGTAATGTTTTTATGAGTCTGTCCTTCCATTGGATGGCATGCTGCAATAGCATTCACTGTACTTTTATTGATACTTTATAAAGATATTCATGAAAAAAGACTTTCAGAGCTGACTCAGAAAGTCAAAAAATGATTGGACAACTGTTTTTGAGTCAAAAAGAAATCTTTAGAGGGAGTTAAGGAGAATGTGTCTTCTGTTTTAACAGTCATTATTTAAATTTAAGAGTTCACCATATATTTTGATCATCTCTTGTATAACGTTATGGAGAATCTTGCCTGAGTCCTTTAAAGCATTGCTGCCTAGCTGGCAATGTGATTACATTTCAAAAAGCCTGTGTACCATCATAGAATGAGCCCATTGCTGCATCTCTTTGGCCATGAGTTGTGTTCTTTGATCAAAAGCAACACTGTGTGAAATACCATGATGATGAATGAGATATTCCCTAAGTACGTGATTGTAGTTTCAGAAGAAGCATTATGTGTAGAGAAGACAAATTGATACCTAGAATAAGTGTCTATTCCTCCAAGGTTAAAGTGCTGCCCTTTCTATGTTGGAGTGGCCCAGTGAATTCCAGTTGCCACCAAATCTCACACAGATCACCCCAAGGAATGGTGCTATAGTAGAGAATCATTGTTGATCTCTGCTTTGGGAAGACTACGCATTCAACACTGGCAATATCCAGGTCAGCCTTGGTAAGTAAAAATTGAGACATAACCTCTATCCTTGCAATTTTGGCTACTTTCTTCATGAGCCCACTGGGCAATGTCATAGCTGGCTGAAAGAAGAGATCGACTGCTATTCACAGAACAGATCATCCTATCCACATGATAATTTAAATTCTCTTCTGCAGAGGTTGCTTTTTTGTGTACATTTTCATGCAACACAAAAATCTCCATATCTTTCACCCATATGGAGAGTCTATTTACATACCTCCTCCTCAAATATCATTGCCATTGATTTTCCAGTCACATTACTGCCAAGTTCTTGTCCATCCATCCAGTCCATTGGCTAAATCCATGAGTCATTATATAGTTGCTCATCTGGACGTCTTTTCTCCCAAGAAAACCACACAGCCAGGTGAACTACTTCAAGATCTACCCACAGTGAAGATTTCCCTTTAGCTTTAGGGATGTCCTATCAAGAAATTCAGCCTGATCATCCAGGTTTATGTTCCTTCCACCATTATCCTACACCATTAAAATTCACTTCTGTACCTGTTCCCAAGACCTCTGCTTATAATAATTAGAAAACTCAAGAAGTTCCTTGAGAGTGTAGCATACCTTTACATGGGCCATTCGGGCACCTTACCCTTAGAAATCTTAGATTTGTGTCTGGTTATATAGGCTTAGGGGCAAAAGTGGATAGTGAAAGTTGGTGTGAGTATTATAAGTCTTGTCTTCATTAGTAACCACATTGGACAAGGTCATTACTGTTTATATAGGCATCATGGAAATATTACAGATTTCTCTATGTATAGGTACACAGGCCAACAATACGTAAGATAAGGCAGGAATGGGTCTGTCCTCTACCAACATAATATCATCAGAATTTAGAAACTCAATGTACAGTCTCATCAGGTTTCTCTCAATGTCTAAATCCCAATTAATGGAATCCCTTATAATATGCACCATCAGTTTGACTGCAGATATACTTTGAGGCTGAATGTTAAACTTACACTCTAGTTCAGTCAATCCCATTATGAAGCTTATATTTAGTTTCAGCAACTTTAACCCTGTGGCTGAAAGAGAGAATCTTCTCCTTCAGGGCATACTTGGAAGAATTTAGACTGTTTATGTGCAGTTGGAGGTGGGAATTTAAATCTTTGAGCTCATTATTTTCCTCTACTACTTTGCCTAGGGATGCAAAGAGAAACCAACCAAAGTCATTATAATTCTTCCTAAAAATATTTTAAAGTATTGTATATGAAGTCATTACATTCTTTACATCTCCTATATGGTGAAGTAGAACAATTAAATAGATCTTTGTTGCATATTACTTTAAACAGTTAATACCACAGACTCTCTTTACTTTCTGTGCTAGCAGAAGGAGCAACCATGGTGACATTACATCTTATCAACCTAGAGAATCAACTTCAGGGATCACAAAACCAAGTAGAGAAATTCATCCTTGCAATTCTGTTTCTTTAGTACCACTCCTAGTACCAAAGTCTGTATTAGTTAAGATTCTTAAAAGGAACAGAATTGATAGAAAATATGTGCATAAATATGTGATGAGATTTACTGAGTAAACCTACAGGATCTGAGGTGAGAGAATCTACAGTGGCCATCTGTGGAATTAGAAGCAGGAGAATCTGCAGTGACCCTTGTGAGTTGCTGTGCGGATGGATTCAGGGCTGCAAAGCTCAAGATAGAAGCTGTGAAACAACTGTGATCAAGGAAGCAACACTACTCTAAAATTGAAGGCCTGCAATCACTGGAGAACTGCTCAAATAAATCTGCATTGGAAGGTTGAAAAAGCTGGAGATGACTGTCCAAATATAATAGCCAAGGCTGTGATTTTTGAAGCACTTCCAAAACATGTCACTTCTTTTTTAATTCTCTTTTCCTTTCCACACAAGCTACAAGCCTATTGGTTGTTGCCACCTACAACCAAGATGGATCTTCCTCCCTCAGTTTGCTGTTCTATATGGCAATCACCCTCAGATGCTCCCAGATCTGCACTTTACTAATATGCTAGGCATTTCTTAGTCCATGCAATTTGACATATCATGATTAACGATGAAGTATCACAATTCTGTAATTATGGAACATTCATATCACCATTGGAGATATAGATTAACAAAAGGCCGAGAATGGAGATTTTATTTCCTTGCTATGTGAAGCATTATCCAGTATCAAAAGACAAAGCGAAGTGCAAAACTGAGTTGATTTTATGTGCATTCAGGAATTTATTCATTTGCGTACAGTTAAATTATCTTCATGCTATTTATTCAGACACTTTTATATTCTTAGCTCAGAACTTGGAACAAGGGATCCTAGGATAATGACAACGCTGGTTAGCAGTAAAAATATAATACTATATAATCTTTTTCATTAAAAGATTTGATAATGAATATCTATGTTCCTTTATTTCTAGTATAACAGACAGTAATTACCAGGAAGTTAGAGAGAGTGAGTAGAAAATGGACAAATAATAATGTCCACTCAATTCTTAGAGAAAATAATCTTGTTATTTCATTTTAGGAATTTCATAAAGTCTGTAACATGGAGAATTTCCAAATAAGGAAAGGTGGAAAGGGTGGAAAGATAGACTTTTAGAAGAATATTTTGTTACCCATTGGGAATCTAATGATACCTAAACAAAAAGATGGGAGGGATTAAAAAGTGATAGATTAAATGAACAGCTTTTAAAATTTTTACTTTATTTTTTAAATTTTGATACCTAAAACTGGACATGGTGGCAAATTCCTATAATCCCAGTACTCCAGGGAGACTCAGGCAGGAGAATAGCTGCAAGTTTGAGGCCAGTCTGGGCTACAGAGTGAGTTCAGAGTTATGTATAGCATATATAAGGAGATCCTGTCTCAAAAAACCAATAATAATAATAAAATTTTAATGTCTCATTATAACTTTACGTATTTACTATGTATGATGTGACATTTCAACACATACATACAGTGTGCAATGATTAGATCAGGGTAGTTGGCATATTTATCATCTTAGACATTTATCATTTCTTTATGTTAGAAACACTTGAAATTTCCTCCACTCCTGTGAAATGTGTAGTCATTTCTGTGCTGTAGAACATTCGAAGTTTTCCTGCCTATCCAATAGCACCTCTGAATCAATTAAGCACTTTCTATTTTCCTTCCCCTTCTACCACACCCAAACCCTCAAATATGTATTTTTGTCTGTGATAGATGGTAATGTTAGGAATGTTCCTGCACACACACACACACACACACACACACACACACACACACACACACATCCACACACACACAAAAGAATAAAAGAAAAAGAAAAAGCTCTGTAAGTAACCACTATTGTTGTTATTATTACACTTCTTATTATTATTTTACAGGATGCCAGTTTACTTATGATTTCACATTTTAAGTAGTATTTGTACAGAGCTATTGTAATAGTTTTGATAAGATTGTGTATTTATACATATTTGTGTAAATATCATAAGTATTGGACACTTTATTCATTTTTTAAATGTTTTATAGTTTCTTTTATATTTCTTCTTTGACAGTGATAGATCATTTTTATGTTAGTCCAGATTCCCCAAGGAAGTACAGTTACCAAGGGAAATAAAGTGACATCTGTGCATGCCAGGTTCCACAGTGGATAGTTCCTCAGCCTGTCAGAAGGAGTCCAAGACTTTGTATGTTATTCATCCTGTGCTTTTTCTTTGTCTCTAACCTGTGGTGTGAAGATATTTTTGGAAAATCCAAAAGGCCTGCAAGTATTCCTACGAGCTATACTAATAAGAAAGAAAAACGTATGCATATGTATCAATATACAAATTGTTGGAGAAACTGGATAGAGGTGTAAGAATGAGGTGTCATACAGAAGAGTATGGTGCTAGAATGAGTGCCATATGTAATAAAAAGATAAACTGTGGAAGTCCTATGCTCAAAGTGATGGATAGACAGATATGAAAAATAGAATGATGCAGCTTAAACTAAAAATTAAAATATTACTTGTGTATTGATGAAGTCAGACTCACAGCACTGCAGTGAACACTTAATGGTATGTTGATTATGAAATGAGTGAATACATACTATGTTAACCCCCAAATTTAAGAGAATTGTGAATGTTAAATAGATTGGCTATAAACAGTTAGGAAAATTCACACTATTAAGCTTTTAAAGGTTTATGTTGATAAAGTTTCTGCTGAGAGCAAAGCAGTTCAGAAGTTCAGTGATGAGTTTCCATCTGTTGACGGATGATGAAACTCTATCACCCAAAGAAGTCTACAGAGCAAATGCACCAGCATAGTTTGGGTGTTACTAGTCCAGAAAGTTACTGGCTAGAGCTGGTGGGATATTTCCCACAGAGACTAAGGAAGCCAAAAGCAGAACCACTGTGATGACAGATGTGTTAAAGAAGTAGTGGTAATTTGCTGTACTATGCAAAAGTTTGTGTCTTTGATATTATAAAACAAATGATTATTATACAGTCCTATATTACACTAATAAGTAGACATGTATCAGCAGGTTCATCTCATTGAATTTCTTTCAAAATCAATTTTGTATGAATGGTTCATATTCACCACAGAGAAGATGGATTTGATGATGACCAATTTTTGATGTGCCTTCATAACTGGCCTATTTATCCTCTAGCTAAAATTCTCATCAAAAGTAATGTTAAGCCACTTAATTTTCCTGAAATGTGAATTTATTAACTCACTCATGTATTAATACCGCAAAGGTATTATTAGATCAGTGAAAAATAAATATAGGTCCAGGGATATGGCTCAGCGGTTTGATAACAATAAACACAAGTATAGGTGTAGAAGCTTTTCAACAGGAGTTTAGCATAAACAATGCTAAAGATGCTATTAACAAGGCATAGAACAGAGTGACTAAATCCAGATGCATACACAATCTTTGGCCTGACCCGTGACTGATGATGAACAAAAAAGTGATGACTTCGAAAGAATCCATATGTCTAATGAAGAAAGTACATGTTGTCAGACCACTTTATACTCATAAGAATATGCATACCTTTGGATTGCACCGATAAGATAGAAAAAGTAGACATTGAAGTTCTCAGCATTAATGGTGAGACTGTAGTTCATTCACTGACTGACAGTGAAATGGCTGAAGTGGTTCTGAGTCATGGGGACCTTAGGAGAAACAGGAGTGCCAATGAAGATGGTGTCAGCACTCCAGAAAAATTGCCTATAGATGACGGCAAAAATGTGTGATGGGATTTTTGAAGGATGAGAACAGCATTCACACATACAGAACATGAAATAGCAACAGTGCAT
>RJWT010034429.1:0-13687 GCA_004365215.1 Cuniculus paca
GATTGAGGTAGGTTTGGCTCTGGCTCCTTGCAAAGCTGACCGAGACCTAAGCATTGGGAAGTCCCCTTTACTGTCCATGTCCATGCCGTCTCTGTCTGACACTAACAGGGCTTCCGTGTCTCAGTCATTGCGTCCGAGTGTCTGAGGCCCAGGGCACACTTGTGTTAACCTCCACTGTCTGTCTACCTCGGAGTGAGGGCTGACTTTGCTTACCATGACTATTCTGCTTGCCTTTATTCACTTTCCTGATACCGCATACTTGGGCTTCTAACACAACGTACTCCAAGTCCCCAGCCCAGTGTTTTCTGAGCACTCCTTTTCTAGGTCACACCTTTCTTCGTGCTTCTCCCACCTCAACTGCTGATGACTTCTTCCTAGGTCTTTGCTCCCCTCCTCAGTAATCTCTCTTCCTGTTCTGAGTGTTCCTCATCCTTCATCTTCCTTCCTTTCTTTCACGTTTTCTTGTTTTCATGTTCTCTTTCTTCTGATGCAGAACTGTGTGTTTATGCACGCTAAGTGAGCAGACGCCTCTTTTTCTTTGGGACGGAGGAGCATCCCTGTGTCATGAGCTATCAGCAGCAAGGTGTCTTGTGGGACAAAATGCACTCCTCCAACTCATCAGTCACTGGGTCACATTCAAGATGCCTTCATTGGAAATTACATGGTATCCTCTCACATCCCATGCATTACCGTACTCCCCTCCCCTGCCACCTTGTCCAGAGGAAAAGGAAATGCTTTGTGACCAGTGGATTTACTGTCACATTCAAACTTTACTTGGATGCATCCTCCATGGCTTCGACAAAGTCCCATTGTGCCCAGTATTCTTTGGTCCTGGAGCTTGCTGTATACGACATGAGTAGAACAAATATTTTTAGTACAAGCAGAACTTTGCTCTTTGCATGAATTCAAAGTTCAGACAAAGGAAAAGACATTGTTTAGCTACCTTTTGATACACATTGGACTCTGTGCTCATGCATGTGTGCATGCCTGTGTGTGTGTGTGCGTGTGTGTGTGTCTGTTTTCTGGGTTAAGTACAATGGGAAAAGTCCAGACACTCCTTGACAGAGGCTTGTAAAGATAAGCTGTGTCTTGATGATGACTATAGAGAACCTCCCCCTTCCTGGAAAATATCCCTCCCAACATCTCAGTTCAAGGGTGCAGTGCTAGCTATTTTCCTTAGGCACTGTAATGAAATGATACGGAAGGCATCAGTCCCGCAAGGTTGGAAAATCACCTAGGATGTTTCTTGCACTGCGGAACAACCTTAGGATCAAGAAGCCATGATAGTCACAAGCTAAAATATCCACAGAGGGGAGTGCTTTACTCCTCATGCCTCAGAGTTACTCTGGGGAGGGACTCACTTCCCACATTTATCCTGCAGCCATTAACATTCTGAGATCAAGACACATTCAGGGCAGTGTAGATCCTAAACCAGAAGCCTCTGAGGTGGTTCCAGGCTGACATTAATTCCTTTCTTCATCACCCAACAAATTTTTTTTTATTTTTTTATTTTTATTTTGAAAAGAATACAACCAAACCAAACAAAAGAGTAAAGTCAAACAAACAAAGCAATGAACATGGTACATGACTTTTAAACAAGGTAAAAAGCAATCAATAAGACTACCATAATGCCTCTTGTTATCTGCAGTATACCTGCCCATACCATCAGGGATAAATAAAATCAAACTAAATACAACAAACTAAAACAGTAGAAACAAAACAAAACATAACAAAACAAAACAAACAAGCCAGGCGTGGTGGCTCACGCCTTTAATCCCAGCACTTGGGAGGCTGAGACAGGCGGATCATTGTGAGTTGGAGACCAGCCTGGGCTACAAAGTGAGCTCAAGGCCATCCTGAACGGCATAGTGAGAGCCTGTCTCAAAAACAGGCCTGGGGATCTAGCTCAGTGGTCTAAACGCCCGCCCGGCAAGCGCAAGGTCGTGAGTTCAATCCCCGGTGCCGCAAAAAAAAAAAAAACAAAGAATAATGTAAGCAATACAGAATTTCAAGATATTAGCAAAATAGCATTGGTTACCATAATATTTATCCTCAGAATAGTTGCCTACACCTTCAGACATATTACAATCAAACCACACAGAATAGAGTAAAATCAATCAAAACAAACAATGAAAGCCATACAGGGTTTCTAAACAAGCTAATTGGACATCCTTGATGGCTGCAATTATATATTTTGTTATCTTTAAAATAGCTGTCCATGCCATCAAGTATAATAAAATCAAACAAATCAGAATAAAATGAAACTAATTAGAACAATGAATACAATATAAATTTCAAATCATGATAATAGATTAATAGTGGTCATTTCCTTCCCTTTTTAGATAATTCCTTCCCTTTGACTTTCCCAATATGTATTGTGCATTTTGGATCCCATTAACACCTTTAGGTTGTTATGCTATGGAGACAACACAAAATTCACCCTTGTGACTCTGATCCATTACATCAATGAGCTCTATTACCAGTTGCCTCTATCTACCTACAAGAGCCTTGAGGTTATCTTCCTTTATAGCTGAGTAGGTTTCCACCCCATGAAATCCCATGTCTTTCTTATCCATTCTGCAATTAATGGGCAGGCTACCCCTATTTTTTTTTCCTGGCTCCCTGTCACATAGGGCATTGTTCTCTCTCCTTTGACTTTCAGACTGTGAATTTTCTTTCTAGCTAAATGTGTTTCTTGCATAGAGCATATTGATTCACTCAAATATTAATTGAGTGCCTCTGCCATGTCTGCTACTATACCGCGGTGAGTGTCCAGGAGTGGAGGAAATGTCCCAGAGCTCTGGCCCTTGAGAGCTGAGAGATTCCAAGAGGTGACCTGCGGCTCCATGCACTGAGTGACTCATCATGGCCGCCTGGCATGGCCTCTCACCATTAATTGTAGCTGGATTTACCATGAATAATTTTTATTCCGCATAATCCTGAATTCGTTGAGATTTCTTTTAATGCCTCGGGGACATATCTGTATACGCTTGCATGCGCACGTACACGCACGCATACACGCACACGCGCGTAACTCTAGATGACAAGTATCTATTAACAAACCCTCCTTACCCCCATTGATATACCACTCCATCATACAAGTAAATCATTTATACAAAGTATACTCCTGCCTTGCCAAACCCCCAAAACAAGGATTACATATACTAATGACCGATAATCAACTTTCCCCAAAATCTAATTCATAAGGTGTAACAAAATATTTTCACCCTCATGTTAGTTCATCTCTCACTATTTTACCCCCAGCTTTCTACCCCCTCCCCCACACTCCTTCCTCCCCCCACCCCTTGGGCACTGGCAAACAGTGATGCAAGTCTGCAGAGCTACAGGGACAGTGAGCCACTCTAGAAACACTCAGTCCTGTTTCTGGATACACCCAGAACCTTGCAGATGAGCTTCCACTTTGGAAATCTACTTTGAATGTGTCGGCTTTTTCCTGCACGGCAGGAAGTTTTCTTGGGGGACGCTTTCTTCCTGCACGGCAAAGATGAAAAACAACAGCTCCCTAGGCAAAACCTATCAAAGGGCGTGTGCTTCAGAAATCATTTCCAACATCCAAGCGCTGTAACAGACGCTTGGGACTGGGTGGGGTCTCTGAACCCTTGGCCGAAAAAATAAAATAAAATAAAATAAAATGTAGATGACATTTGCTCAAGCTAATGCTACCTCAAATAAATGTAAAAGGTCACCATCTTTCCCCAAACTCCCTCCTCCCCTCAAACTGTTTTCTGCAGCTTATATTCGTTGACTCTAGGAGGCATAGGCTCCCTGTCAAGTCTTCATTCCCTCTGAACATAATCCCATCTGCCTTCAGTGTAGAGTCGTCCTCATATTGCTTTTGAAAGGAATTATTTAAAAGTTTGAAAAGCCAGCAGTCTTTGGGCTTGTTTTTGTTAAAGCTCCAGTCATTCAACGATCAACTTTCTGCCTATTCCTTTATCGTTGCCATTCATTTGCTTTCGAGTAATAACAAGTCTTAAAGACAAGAAGGCTTAAGCTCGGCAAGAGAATGATTAATGATTCATTTTAACTCCGGTGCCTAAAACAAGCAAACTTCCTTTTTCTTAGTGGCATGTAGAAACATAATTCCTCCTTTTCTTTTTCTAGTACACTGATTTTCTAGACAACATTTAAAGACTGGAGTGAACTGGTATTCTGCTGGCTCCTTCCAAGGCCCCAGTTTATTTATTGTCCAGCAAATTCCCTTTAGCTGGTGCACCGAGAGGTGACTCAGCGGTGCTAACACCTGCCTGCACCCCCTCTTCACAGGGAACTGTCAGATAAGTAAACAGCAGCTGTGGGTGGAGGCGTAGGCCCAGGGGGCAGCTCCCCAGACCCGAGCCCCCTCCTTACCCTGACAGGTTAGCTCCTTCGAGAACAGGCCGCTGCATGGTTGGAGAACACTTGGGCAGAAAGGGATTTTGTTCTACAGAGAATCTCTCACAGGTGCACACCTGGATGCAGCCTGAATCCTAGCCATAGTAGCTTCAGGTATGAAATGGGAGGAGGTTATTGGGCAAGCTGGGCCCGTGGCCTAATGTCAACATGCGTGCATTCTTGGGTCAAGAGCTCACAGAAGCCTTCCCCCTTCAGGGGCAGCCAGTACCTTAAGGGAGCCATTTTACTAATTCTGGAAATAAAAGCTATCCACGCTGCGCATAAACCTTCAAGTCTGTTTTCCTCTTGAAGTGACTGACAAATGGTGTCCATAGAAAAATTCTTTTCTACCAGTAAACAGTGAAAGGGAAAGAAAGGGCTGAAGATAAATAAATAAATAAATAACAACAACAAAAATAAACCAAAAAAAGAACAGGCTGAAGATGTACTGAAGACTCTGGGTTTAATCTAGAAAGAGAGAGAGACAGAGACAGACAGACAGACAGACACAGAGACAGACAGAGAAAGAGAGAGACAGAGAGAGATACAGAGACAGACACACAGACACATACAGAGACAGAGAAAGAGACCAAGAATTCCGTTCTGCCAATTTCCAAATTCAGATAATCATTGTCAGTGTTTAAAGACTAATCCATTAAAATGTTACTTTATTTTACTGCCTGATTTTGTAAAGGTAATTTTGGAAATCGTATCACTATGCCAAAAGATTAACTTCTTCATAGAAAGGACATTTCTTGGAGGTCTTATAAATAGTTGCCTGCATTCAATTTTATGTTTATTTTCTTAAACGTTTTTATTGCATTAACTATGAGTCCTTAATTTTAGTAAATGTTTTCCTCTTAAGCTGCAAAAATATTTCTTTTTAAAACCTGCTTTCCCAGGATCCAAGAAATTAGTGTAGAATAAATGCATTAATGAAAATAACAAAATTGAGGCTACTATTAAAAACAAATCTTCAAATAAACTATTTTTTTTAAAAAAAACCTAAGAAACCAATTAGGTCATTCCAATGGAATGTTGATTATTTGGAACACAAAGTACTAACATTGCGATATATATCTAGGAAAATATTAATGAAACATTATTGCATTATAGATACGAGGGGGAGGCCTTCTGAGAAAAGCTCTGAGATTTTATTGTCTTCGTTTTGAGAACTGGCCAACTGCCAGTTATCTTAGCTGTATATCAGCCAAAGCAAGTTGATTGGTGGAAACCATTCTTTAGAGGTAATGATAAGAAATCAATCATTCTACATATGGTATCTAGCCATGTAGTTTATTCTTTGCATGGCTCCCCATCCTACGGGAGAGAATAAAAAGGAGAAGTCAGTTTTGTGGTCAGACTGTGTGTATGAAGAATCTCTGAGTTCTCCAGACTGTCTTCAGACTTACTGGGTATCTGACAGCTACCATCCCCTCTCCATTTCTTAGGCTTTTAATCTAGTTTCTAAGATAGACCACTTCCGGGATTGTCCCTGGCCCCGCACAGAAAGCGGGACTTACGCTGCCAGCCTGGTGTGGGATTGGCTTCGGGTGAGTCCGGTGTCCACACTCCGCTCTGAGAGCCCATCTTTCTCGGCAGCCGTAAAGTTTGCAGTAAAAGAACACGAAGCTCTTGCGGCAACAGATGCAATTATTACCTGCGATGGAACAGGAATAAATCCTGCCCAGACTTCGGGGAATGGCTTTTCCAGACCATGATTCAGAGCTGTGAGTTATTCCCGGGAATTGAGTTGGAAGTTGTTAATGTTTATTACTTAGGACACGTGATAACCTTTCAGAATAAATTTCACAAATTTTGTTCTTCTTGTAAAAAAAAAAAAAAGAACTAGTACAATATCTTAATTATTTTCTGGAACTATAGGAACAATTATATTGACTGTAAAAAATGAAAATAAGTAAAATAAAAAGTTGAACTATCTTTATGCCCCAAAAGGTAATCACTGTTCAAAGTTTGAAATATCTTTTTCTTCCGTTTTTTTCTAATAATAATAAAATCATACTCTCAGATTTATTTATTATTTATTTATTTATTTATTTTGGTACCAGGGATTGAACTCACGACCTCCCAATAGCCAGGCAGGAGCTAAATCCCCAGCCCTGTTTTGTTTTGTCTTTTGAGACAGGGTTTCACTATGCAGTTAAGGCTGGCCTTGAACTCACTGTGTAGCCCAGGTTGACCTCGAGCTAGCAGCAATCCTTCTGCCCCAGCCTCCTGAGTGCTGGGATTACAGGCATCTACCACCACACCTGGCTAAAATCATACTCTCAAAGGTCACAATGCATTACATACATTGTTTTTGCAGTGTTCTTTGCTTGTTTAATATTTCTCCATGTCAATCTTGTCTGGATAAACATTTCACCAGAAGTTATTTTGCAAAACTCAGATTAAGGGCAATGTTATAAATTTGGGGTGAACATAGGCAGGACACTGTTTTGGACACAATAATATGGAAGGCAGAAATTAATACAGATTTTCCCTCATGTAAGAACAGTGTTCCAGGCGTGGAGGCACACACCTGTAATCCCAGCACTCAGAAGGCTGAGGCAGGAGAAACACCATGAGTTCGAGGCTGGTCTGGGTTCCAGAAGGAGTTTGAGGGCAGCCTAAACTACATAGTGAGCCTTGTCTCAAAAAAATGGAAAAACAAAAAAAGAAAAAAGAAAACAGTGCATTTTTCTTAGACTCTGTGATATAGTTTGATAAAACAGAATGAATGAACAGGAAATAACCCTTTATGTCCCTTATGCACCCGCCTCCCCCAGGTTGCTAAGCAGAGTACAGTGACTTTTTTTTATGAGGGCTAATTTCATAACTTTAATTTTCTGGCACATATGATTTTTTTTTAATAAAGGATGGTTTTACTGTTACAATTTTCCATGGGGAAAATTATACTTCCACGTAGTCCTTCATCACCAAGTTAACAGAGTTTTCCCACCGTTTTTATTATAAATTTCTTTTGGAATTTGTTTTCCTTTGCTCTGAATACAGCAGAGTAATTGGACACCTACTGAGTGATGGCCTAGGAGGCATAATCCTGCTTTGATCGGCAGTTAGGGTTTTCTGAAGACACAGCCCTCCACAGAACATCTAGGAGACACACGGGAAAGTGAGTCCCCAGGACATGGTTCCGGAATACTGGGCTGTGTTCCCTGCCTTTGCATTATCTAGCCAGTGTGTCAGAGGCAACGCCAGGCCCCCCAGCAGTTATTACACAGAACGTATGCAGTGCCAAGTTTTGATCTGCCTCCACTGTGCAGGTGGTTTCAAATGACTGAAAAACCTGAGAGTGTGCTAATATTTTGAAATGTGTGAATTCTATCGCTTTCTGTCCCAAGGGTGGCAGTAAGCAGAACTCACAGCACCATTCAAAGTACCGTCTGCATATGAATCTGCTCCCTGCACCACTGGCCCTCGTCTCTCTTGCCTGGCACATCATCAGGCATGTGGGTGAGGATCTCTGGATGCTGGGACCTCGCTGTGATGCTGTGAGGCGCTTTCGGACAGGAGCTGAGGGATCAGAATGGAGGCTGGGCGACGCCCTCTTCGGAGCTCAAGGAGGCTTGCTCAGTGAAGCAGGTTCATCAATGCATCCAGCATGTTTCCTTGCATGCTTCTGGCTGTGATTTTCACCATCACTTTGATGAGGCTAAGTGCAAACATTTGCTATTAGAACCATCAGAGCAGTGAGATGAAGTTGTCTGCCTGGAAAAACTGGCATGTGTCTGAATAATTTGAAAAACAGCGCCCTAAGATCGAAACAGAGTGCTCAGAAAGTACGGTGGCCACACCAATCATATCACATTCAAGGCCAAAGCCGAGAGGTACATCAACTATCTAGACACAAAGGGCTTTGGCTATATCTTCCCCATCAGGTGAGCACCGTATCTTCGAGTTTAATCTTCTTACCCAGTGTTTCTTTATTTGACCAAAAAAGGCACGTTTTAATTTTCCCAGTTCCTAACTTCAAAGATTGCAAAATAAATTGCCTGTTCTGCAGTATGCTTTTTCATTTATTATATTCTTAGAGACCTTTTTTTTTTTTTTTTTTTTTGCAGCAGGGATTGAACTCATGACCTCGTGCTTGCCAGGCAGGCACTTAGGCCACTGAGCTAGATCCCTGGCCCTGGTGTTTTTGAGACACAGTCCCACTATGTCATTCAGGCTAGCCTTGAGCTCACTTTGTAGCCCAGGCTGGTCTCGAACTCACAACCATCCTCATGTCTCAACCTCACAAGTACTGGGATTACAGGCGTGAGCCACCACACCCAGCGAGACCTTTTTAATGAGATAGTAGCTTCATTCTTTTTAAAACAGCTTTATTGAGATATCATTAACATAATTCACATTCAGCCACTTGAAGCATAAAATTTAATGTTTTTTACTGTATTCAGAGTTTTGCATCCTTCAACACCATCAGTGTTATTTTTATTACCTCCAAAAGAAAACCAGTACCCTTAGCTGCTCTCCTCCATCAGCTCCCCACCCCACTCCTACCTCTTTGTCCAAGTTAACCTCTAATCTGCTTTCTAGCTCTATGGACTGCTATTCAGGATATTTCATACAAACAGAATCATACAATACGTGGTCCCTATGACTGCTTCTTTTGTGTCACACAGTTTCCAAGGTTTGTTCGTGATGTACCACCTGTTCTTTTTTTTATTACACATAGTATTGTGTTACATGGAGATGCGATAGTTCATTTGACTCCCCCTTCAGACACATGGATTATTACCCCCAGTCATGGCTCTTTTGAATAAAGTCTCAATGAATACCTTTGAACACAAGTATATTCCCATGTGTGCTGGTGCATAGGCATAACACATTCCAAGAGCTGGGATTTCAGCACCAGATAATAAATGCAACTAAAATTTCATTGGATTGACAAATTACTGTTGCGCACCTCCACCAGCCATGTTTGAGAAGCCTGCTTTCTGTAGCATTTCTCAGTGTTGATAGCTTATTGCCAGAATCATGGGTTTGTGCTAAACTCTAGGTTTAAAAAAAGGCATCTCCATATGGTTTCATGGCACAGTTCTTACAATGGGTGAGATTGATGTCGATATTTATTGACAACTCTTGTGAGTTCCTTGATTGAGCTACATTTTCTTGGATTCATCTGAGTGCTGGTAGAGTCTGTCATCTATGATAATTTGATATTTTACAGTGTTTGATTCTCACATCTTTTACATTTTGCATTTGTAGGCAGTTACAATGAAGACATATATTTTAAGCATAGCTAATTAGTTTCATAACATACATAGTGAAAGGAATACAACTTGCTTATTCTCTAATTATTCTCCTCTTATTTTCCTAGATTTATTGAATAAGGAATTATCTTTCACCACCAATGGTTTGATTGACAACATAATTGTCCTTATGAAATTGCAATTCACAGTAAATAAAAACACCTATTTATAACCCATTAACTAATTGAACTACTTCATTATATGGTGGATGCCTGCCACCATGCCCATGTGGGATTTCTCAGAAAAATAAGCTCCAAGATTTCCTGAGGAAGAAAAAAACAAACAAACCAGAAACAAGAGTAAAACCAAACAAAAAACCCAAATTTTTCCCTGAATACTTTCCCTCTTTCAGTAGATATTTTCCCTCTTTCATTAGATATTTTATCAAATGAGGTTTTCCTTTGGAAAGTAAACATTCTTTAAGGAGCAAGCAAATCTATAGATGTTCTGATTTATTTATGCTTACTGTACTGAAATTCTGAGACTTCTGCACAGGTTATGTGTGTTTTTCCTTAGCACCAGGTTGTGAGAGGTAAACATTTTTCTCTCAAAAGACACTGTTGGGTATTGAGGTCTAATCTGCATACCTGGCAAGGGGACTGAGAGTTCGTCAAAGCAGGACCGCAGAAACTCTCCTTGAGTGGTTACCCTACACCTCCTGAGGGAATAATGGCAAAGGTAGGGCTGGTGGCCAGCCCCACAGAACCCTGACATGATAAACACTCCCCAAGTAGAACTAGAGGGAAGCCCACTCTGACTTGTGAAAGATCTGTCCTGAGCTTCCCAGAGAGCCAGGCAGGACCAGAGAGCTTCGGATCAAGGCGTCAAGCGTCCTAGATTCATTGTTACCTGGGGAGGGGAGGACAGAAATGCTCTTCAGGATGCCAGGGCAGTGGCCTTGTAAAGTCTTAAGACCCTCAGTACCAGAGGGGTAAGGACCCAAGACTGTGCTCCAGCATTCGCAGACAGCAAAGTACACACTGTAGGTCAGGCCCTGAATTCTCTCCCAGAGGCCACACCATCTGCTATTAGGCGGTAACAACAACGGCACCCACAATGATACAGTTGACTCCAGTTTTTCACGGTAGTTATGTCCTAGAAGGTCACTGTAAACAACGAATTAGCAAATACTGAAGCATTTCTCCTGGGGTGGTACACGATCAGGTTCCTGCAAGCCTGCGGTCACAGTTCCAACAGATCGTTACATAACCTTGCTTTGTGTGTGAACTCGCTGCCAATAACCGTAGCTCACACCTGAACAAACCATATCTGTATTGTGACTTGACTTCCTCCGTGTGCACAGGAATGTAGACAGTGCTTCGGCAGAGGCACATGTGGACGCTGTCTTCAACAGTGTGGAATCAGCAATGACAACAACAAAAAGCACACAGATGCAAAACACACGGACCACAAAGGAGATGCCTGCTTCCAGCGTGAACTCTGAAAGAAGGCAGGATGTCACGCTGTCCCACCTTGGCTGGGGAGCGTGTGCCACTGGGGTGGAGATGTGTGCTCCACTTTGGGTATAACTGAGGAAAAGAAAGTTCCTCTGCACCTTTGAGGAACACTGGGCTGGTCACAAAGCTCCGGGGACCGGTGAAGCAGAAGGTTCTGGAGGTGTCCCCAAGGGGCCACTGCTAGAGCAGCTTGGATTCTGGTATGTATTTTCCGGGGGCCTGTGGACATGTGGTGGAATTTCATCAGTTTCTCTATCATTAACCGGGATATCCTTGATCCTGATGAAACTCCTTCAGAGGGATGTAGGAAATCTGAGAGAGGAATCTTAGAGAATGAATTACAAAGAAAAGAAAAGGTCGATGGCTAGACTTGTATAATTGTATAATTATAATCGTGCTTTTGTATTTTTGTATAAGTGGACTAGTAGAGGTGATTTTTATTTTTCTTCTTTGTATCTCTACATTTTTTCACAATGATCTCTATTTGATATATATTATATTTGTACTCAGAAAAAAAAAAATCTTGAAAAGGCAAAAGCAGCCGGGTGTGGTGGTGCACTCCCGTAATCCCAGCACTCGGGAGGCTGAGGCAGGAGGATCTTTGCAAGTTCGAAACCAGCCTGGGCTACAAGGTGAGCCCAAGGCCAGCCTGAACTGCAAAGCAAAACCCTGTCTCAAAAAAAAGCCAAAAAAAAAAAAAGGCAAAAGCACCCAGGAGAATAATATACATGCATATGAAACTGGTTTGAAAAAAAAAAATAACTAAAATGTTAAGGGTTGCAAAGCGTCACTTTCCTGTAGGATAACTCGGTCTCGGCAGCGGGTTGGGAGAGCGCGGTGGCTGGACAGCAAGCCAGGTCCCGCCGCCGTCGAGAATCCTGCAGGGGGCCCGGAGGCCTGGGCGCCCTCAGCAGGCGGAGAAGCTCGGGCTCCGCCCGACTTCGACTCTGTTTGTGCGGAGAGGAAAACAGCGCGAGGAGGGCTAAGTCCTTTCGGGACGGTGCGCTGACAACGTGGGCTCCTCCGGGTCCCCGGGACTGCGTGGCCCGCTGCGGTCGAAGCTCAGGTCCCCGGCCCCCTGCAACAAAGAGCGGGTTTATCTGATGCAAAGGGCACTGCCTTGGGTCGTTTGCTTGCCCTCGGATTTCTCCCTGTCATGTCAATTGGACATGCGATTTCTATTTCATTTTCTAATTTAAACTGTCCTGTGGCGCAGCTCCGGGCAATGCAACAGCTGGGATGTTTTATGATAGAGATAGCTGGTTCTCCACGCTAGGTAATATGATCCTAAAATAGATTGAAGAGGGACGCCGAAAGCCTTTCAGCGCTCCTCCCTGGCTTACATAAACTATAAACCTGATTAATACGTTTTAACAATTTTTAAACAGTCAAGTCTCTTGCAAAAGGCAGCAGAAGCATCGCTGTGTAAATTCAGAATCGCTTTTAGATATGTCAGTATAAAAGAAATACCTTAGAAATACCTTCTAAGATTAATAGGAATTAATAATCTAAGTGGTTATTATTTACTAAAAAGAAACAAAGTAATTAATGACATGAGGATTCTTTTAACATTAGCACTGAGTACAGAACTAGTTTTTTGTATGAACTGGATTTACAAGCTTGGCTAGGTGGGCTTCGTGCAGGTTTTAACAGAAAAGTCTGCAGTTTTACAATAATCTCTCAAAAGCAGACAATATAGCAGTTCTCAGGACTTCCCATTCTGTATTCTGTCAGCCAAAACTCGCTCTCAAAAGAAAGTCTGTTTTAAAATGGAGCAAACAGGGCCGGGGATCTAGCTCAGTGGCCTAAGCGCCTGCCTGGCAAGTGCAAGGTTATGAGTTCAATCCCTGGTGGCCCAAAAAATAAATAAATAAATAAAATAAAAATTAAAAAAAATAGAGCGAACAGCTAGACATGTGCCTGTAGTCCAACTACTCAGGAGGCTAAAAAAAGAAGATTGCTTGAACCCAGTCTTCAAAACCAGCCCCTGCAATGTAGAGAGAAAGCCTGTCTCAGTAAGTAAATAAATAAGAATTAAAGGGATGTGGCAAGTAGATCTAGTATTAATTGACAGTCTAGATGGCATGTTTTTGATCCTCAGATGAATTATTGAGAGCACTCTGCATAAAAAGTGCTCCTAGTTCTATCCAAATGCTTAAGATTTTGGTGGAGCTCTTCCTAATTTTATATTATGTGTTAATTGTGAGGAGATTGCTCTAAATAGCTCTCTTTTGGAAAAAAAAATTCTATACTATCAGAGAATCTCTAGAAAGTGCTTACATGAGTGAGAGAGTTAATGGTGAAGTCAAAGTGGGAGATTTGGTGATGGCCTTTATGAGTGATACAGGGGAATGAAACTCCCAACCCACTATGTCTGGTATGAGTTCGTGTTCTCTAAAATCGAAGAATGAATTTTAGGAACAACGGAGGTTAAGAGCAGAATATATTTATTGGGAGAAAGAAAGAAAGCTTCTGTCAGAGGGACAGAAGGGGTCCCGAGTGGGTTGCCAAAGACTGTCATTTTAGGGACTTTTTATAGAGTAGACGGGTCCAAGGTGGGGAAGA
>RJWT010034430.1:0-13682 GCA_004365215.1 Cuniculus paca
GCACATAAAATATCAGAGAAGATATATCATCAAATGGTTTCACCACCGACTTCTGAGATCACATATTGCTTTTATTTTGCTTTTAAAAAGAGGATCTACTACATGGCTACTATGAAAAATAGCAACAGAAACAGCAGCACAAACCAAAGTATCAGTTCTGTTTCAGTGTTCCATACTCTGGTCTAGGCTCTTTCACATGAGATGTTACCACCACTCTAATAGGAAGGTGCCATTAGTGTCAGCAGCCAAGCGAGTCCTAATGCATGTATTTTCAACTAATGCATGGAAATAGCCTTCCCCCTGGACCTTTCTGCTTTTTCTGCTTCGGTTTTGTTCCCCAAGGCTGGTGCTGCTCACAGCCTTCTTAACCCTCCTCATCCGCCCATGCACTGACCCACGTCAATGCCCCTGATGCTGAATAATCAAGTGCCACTGCACAAGAGGGACTGTGAGCAGCTGCCACAATTATGCAGCATTTTCTAATTTTTGTCTTGGGGCAGCCACTATCATGCAGTAATGGCTATGCAGAGGGTCTAGGAACAGGCATCTCCGGTGTGCTATGCATGTGTGGCACGTGAAGGAAGAATCCTGCATTTTAAGCAGCAGTAAAAGTGATGAGATACTGTAGGAAATACCTTATTCCCTCTAATCAAGGGAGATTAAGAAGTCAAGGCAAGGAGGAATAACAGTGAGATTCCCTGTAGGCTAACAACTGGTGTAAATGCAGAGATAATGCATTTATTTCCTTCATTGTTTTAATTAAATTTGTCTAGTCTTTATCCACCATGGAATGAGCGTTTTCCTTTTAAGCTGCAGTAAAACATGAAATGACTTCCATTTTTATAATGTGTAATATTTTCTTGTGAAAATTAACATATCATTGTTTTTCAAGACATGAATGCAGTGTGACTGATAATGTTAGAAATTTGTTTTTGAGAAGACAATGTATTTTGTGGATAATTTTATGCTTATATAAACCTTTGTTTTCTTTAATTTTATTAGTAGAGTAGTGGCTGGAAATGAACTTTCTCAAGTAGGTCATGGTGACATTTGAAGTATCTTGAAGGTCTTACCTGAGACTTTTAGTGAAACATCTGGAGACGATTCCTATATTAGGAAAGAAATAGACCATTGTCTATAACAGTTATATAGTCATCTGGCTTGTTCTGTCTATCCAAGAATTGAATTAAATGATGTGTGATGCTCTTAAAATATTCCATGCAACTCCCTTTCTTACATATAATGAATTCAATATAAAAGATTTTACTTTAATATTCATCTCATTAAAATATTAAATAATCAAATCATATAGATAACAGTATAGTAGATAATTCCAATATAATTGTGTCTACCATTTAATAAGTATTGTTTAAGTACCTCTTATTTTGTCTTTGTGCCCACTTCATAGGTAAATGAAAAGGGATGGGTTACATTAACTCATATATTTTTGCCCCGTAAGTTCAAGAACTGAAACTATGGTTCAGATCATTGTGGTTTTGAGCCTGTTCACCTTACTTTCATTCATTATGAACTTTTTGAACTTTATACTAAATCAAAACTTTTCATCTGCATAATGTTCTTGGAGTTTAAAACAGTGAACTTATACTCAGTGAAAATTAGAAACTAGAATATTAAATTATTACAGGAAATTCAAAAAACTTTAAACATTTGAAATATGTATGTTTCCCCTGTTTATCTGCCATGAGGGACTGTTCTCTTTTATCCACGTGATAATGAATAACAGCATCCTTAATTTCTAACTAATGACTCACACACACACACACACACACACACACTCTCTCTCTATGACTTGATCTACTAGGTATGTATCACTATTAACAAGCTGGCAATAGGAAAAAGAGGTGGTGGACATAGTAACTTCTTAAACAAAAATAATTATTAATTTTGCTTATGAATGTTTAATTTTGCGAAGGCTCCCTTGGGATAACAGGATGGCTCTAGCGGCAAAAAGGAGCCATTTCCCAGAGGGCTTCAGTTCAGCCTGCACTGGGACAACCAGGTAGGTCATGGTGGGGGCTTCTGCGTCCAACTCCTTCCCATATTAGCATCTTCATGAGCCCTGTGGGCTTCCTCAAAGCTTGGTGCCTTGATTTTAAGCTCAAACACCCCAAGAAAGCAAGGAACAAGTCATGTTAAACCTTACAAGCATTCTCAGAAGTCACACAGTGTGGTGTATGTTGGAATTACTCTTGTTGTTAGAAAACCACCAAGATTCCAAGGTAGGAGAATGATGTAGATTTCACTTGTCAGTGAAATGAGTGTGAGACCACCTTGCAGAAGGAGTAACCATGACAGTACTGTGGCCTCATATAGAAAATATTTTCCACAATTACATTGAAAATTCTCTTTTTTAAGAGAGATAACTAAGTGCTCAACATTTACCCAGTCATCATTATACCATTTGGACAGCAGGAAGGATCTGTAAGTACAATTAAATAAGTGCTTTGCCACCTATTCAATTGAGGTTTAAGTAAGGAAATGAAAGTGCCATTGGCTGTCAACAATTTAGGATCAACTTTACATTCAACCAGAGGATTCTATCACACAATAAAGTTCTCCCTGGGTTAACGTCTAAGAGTATATCTATTCCTAAAGCATCTAGTTGAAGATTGCAAGTTTTCATATTTGCAGCAGCACAAGTGCTACTTGAAGGAAGATACCTGGTGGCCAACGAGAATTTTATTTCTGCAAATGTTTCTGAAAATTATAATTTTTCTTTTTAGGACAGTGCTGAATTGATTTCAAACTAATTTCATTATGCTCTGTTCAGCACCAGGCCCAGGGCTGTGAACGCATGGGTATGCAATAATGTGATTCAAAGATGAATTCTTATTATAAACCCCTTCATGGAATTCAAAATATTTCACTGTGTGATTTGGGTTGCAACATTTGATTGAAGTTTCTTTTTCTCTCTTATTCATTTAATAAATATTTATGGAGGATTCTCGAGGTCAGACTTTTTAATTATGGGCTATGGGAACAGCATAGAGGAAATCTAATAAATTCTAGATCATTTATTTAAAACTATATAAAGTCCAGGTCAGAGGATGTAATTTAAATCTATTTATTCAACTTAAGGCTGTGCATAAAGGCCATGCCCTTGACCTCGGTGAGAAGGAACAGTATGTTTACATCCCAGCGGAATATAAGACAATTGCATGAATGGTCACCTCAGCGATTATCACCCCACAAATCGCCCAGCGTCTCCTGTGAATACACTTTTACCTCCTTTTCAGGAAGACTGTTCTGTATTCTGGCCACAACCATATTTTCTGTGTGTATTTTTAAATTTTAAAACATGCTTTTGGAATAAAAAATTATTGCGATCACTTGGAGAGCTTTAATTTTCCTTCATTTATTTACTAAAAATGGACTTGGGCAGTGAGCTGAAACTAAGATACATATGGGAGAAGCTTTTATGTGTTTAAATAACCATTTTCATCACTACTTTGAACACCTATTTTCCCACACATCACATAGAAACCAACCCTGCTCAGACTGTTGAGTGGAGACAAATGTTAGTCAGTGTCTTCAGTGTCTCCTGTTCCATGTAGTCAGAAACTGAAAACAATAAAATCATCACTTTTAGACATGGATTAAATATTTCAATTTTTTACCATTTAATACAGAAATTGTCTTAATCCATGTTATGCTGATATAATAAATATCTGAAACTGGGTAATTTATTTCTTCCATTGTAAGGTAGGAAGTCTAAGGTCAAGGTTCTGTGTGTGATGAGTGGGTTTACCCTACTTGGAGTCTAGCCATGGCGAGAGAGGGGAAGAGAATGAAAGCTGGAAGAGAGAGTAAAGAAGTGTGGGGCAGGTCTGCCTAAAGTCCTTGGGGACACACAGCGGCTGCCCTGTGTGTGTGGCCAGTGTCCATGAGCAGCATCTGGATATTGACACCCTCTCCTCCCTGAGGCTGATGTCCTGCGATCCTGTCCCTAGGATGGGACTGAATGGGAGGCCATGCTGCCTCAGTAGTACCAGATAAACTGGTCATTTACTTCACCTCAGCTAACTTGCTAATGAAGATTTTTATTCTAGCTGAAAGCACATTCTTCTCCAATAAAAAACATTAATAAACTGTATTTTATTACTTGTTTTCTTTATGATATATTGTACTAATTAAACATTATCCCGCATACCTAGGCAGTCTGAGTTCCACTTTGCAACAGTTTTGTGTCTTCTTTAAATGTGCATTGCTTCTTTTAGCTACAGATATTTCAGTTTTTACTACTTAATACAGAAACACTGTGGCTTAAATGGCATTCAAGTTTTGTAGTGGAGAATTTTTATACAAATGGGGTTTCAGTGAGACTGATATTCCTTTCTCTTCAAACAGTATCTCCCATAAATTTAAATATTTTGAGTATGCTTTTCCTTTCCCTTGTGGCTTTCTTGAGTAGCCCTTCAGATAAAAGTAAAGTTTGAGTTTGTAATGATCCACTTCAACCTGAAATGACAGGAACTGTGCCTAAATTTTACAGCTAAATTAATTTGTTAGTAAATGTGTTACTGAAGCTAATACTGCGGCTGCTGCAGGCAGAATCATCTCCTGCTATAATGATCAACCTGTGAGTATTAAAAAGGTCTCCTGTCTCTGATGGAAACACAATGTCTCTAGTTGAGAAATTAATCACTTTAAATGAGGTTATTTTTAGGGTGACGATTAAATAAGGGGCAAGATATACTTGTATTTAGGATGTGAAAAACAGAGTTTATGATAAAGTTGTTCCCTGTGCCTAATGAATTATCATTATTGTAAAGCAGAATTTTGTTCATCTTGTCTCCATCTTCTGAATCTTCCTGTCTTTATGCCTCCCCTAATTTTACCTGTAAATGAGCTAATGATCCTATCGATTTCACCCTTCTTTCTTCCTGGAGGTAATTATACTCACCCACACCCACATTAGATTCCTTATAATCATTCCAGACTATCTTGAAATAATTGTTAATAAATATACCAGACATCTAAATTACTTCACAATGATTTATAATGCAAAAAAATACATCGATTTACTGACCTTGTGTAACACCTGAAGATCTAAGGACGAGATATTTCAGTGCTCATAATTTCATGGTTACTATGTAGCATGATAATAAAGTAAATCCATCTATCCCTGGAAGAATGGAATTAAAATAAAAAATGATATTTAAAATCCTATTCTCTCCAAAGGGTTTTTAATGCGCTGGACTGTAAACTGATATTTATTTTCACACAAGCTGTTTTCCTTAAATTGCTTTATGTTTTCTTACAAACAGTTACAACTTTTAAGAAATATGACTAATTATGTCCTTTGTATATAAATCTGTAAATAGATTATTTGTTCAGTTTTTAAATTTCTGATTTTTAGCCAACCATTTCTCTTTTCACTGTTCTAAAAGACACCAAACTACCCAATAATCTTCAAAGCTTCCTGTTGCTTTTATCTTAGCCCTTGCTTCCATGAATAAGAAAGTAATTTGCTTGTATTTAAGGAATATTGGAGAACAACGGTGATCTGTTTTTTCTCAGTCAAATTCATCAAAAAGTTCTGCAAAACATGCAGATTAGTCAATTGCATCAATTAGGAATTCTACAAGTGTGAAGTTGGAGAAATGTTCAAATTTTATTTTAAACAGTGAAAAACAGAGATTCCATGATGTTATGGCTCCATTTGCTTTTTTAAGCTGAAATTTGAATAGAAATAGTAAAAAAAAAAAAAGAAGAAGAAGCAGACAAATTAAGGTCAATAGTTTTATTTTTACTATTACCAAATATATTTTAAATGCCATAAAGCTTTCCTCAGAAATATGAAGTGGGTAAAATAAGTGTGGCAAAAAGGAATAATAATTTTATTTCTTCTCAACGTTTTGCATTAATGTTTAAAACATATATAAAACCAGATAATAAAATTAGTTTCAGAAAGAGAAAGGATGAGAATTGTGACATTTTTGAAGTTGTACTCCTGATCTTAACTGCAATTTGTTTGTAATTTACACTAAATATTAGCTCTTAGTTGCATTCATTGAGATGTTTTATTAGTGTGTGATGCTGAACTTCATAATCGGATGTATTTCGACTTCACCCACAAGAGTACAGAGATTCAGATTTGTTTCTTTCTCCTTACCCCATGCCAAGAGTGGTTGGGAGCACTTCATACATTAACTGCTTTAATCTCAATCAGTCCTGCATGAGACAGACTCGGACTGTGGCTGTCACTTATTGGAGACAGGGAAAAACAAAAGGCCATTTGTTTGTTTGCCTCAGGTCATCAAACCTGTGCCAAAAATGGAATTCGAACCCTAAGGTCTCATCCTGGGATCAGTGCTTTAATGCTATGAGGGTCACCTCTCAGAGTGCAGAGTCACTGTGGCCGCAATTATCTTGCTCCCATTACAGGGACAGAAAATGAGATTTCTCTGCCATAGCTCACTTAATCTTCCCAGAAAACCTGCAAGATAAGGAAATTAACTTATTCTACTTAATGATAAGAAAATGTTGGTGTAGGATGTTGAATAACTTTCCCATTACCACAAAATTATGTTCTCATGTGCCAATCCTAAAACATAAATCTTTTAGCATCCTTTGGTACTTCCATCATTCCTTCCTAAAGTTTAAAATGTTATTATTATTTCCCTCTGTAAAAATTTACATTTCAAGCTACAAAATTGAAATTACAGAAGGACATTAACAAGAAGAAGATAAAGCAGAAAGAGAAGCCATTTTTGAAACAGATACAAAAGTCACAATTTTGTGGACCTGTAAATTACTGCCAGAAAACAACAAACAAAAACTAATATACAAAAACAAAAGGCAAGCAAACAAAACAAAACAAAACAATACAAAGGTGAGAAAAATGGGTTTCTCAGGTAACAATGTGTTGAAAACCAGAGTGTGCAGGAGGTTTATCAGGAAATTATCTTGAGCCACACCTGTGGAAGGGAACCTGGGGAGAAGAGACAGAAGAATTTGAGCTGTGATGCAGTCCCCGGGAAACTGTCAGCTGATCAAACAGAGAGGTCTAAAGCCATGAAGGCAGTTCAACATTTTTGTAATTTGGGGTAAGGGATTCAGGCCTTGATAGCTCAGCACTTATCACAGGCTTCTATAGGAAATGGAGGTAATCTTTGATAAATTGTTTTCTCCAGTAGAGGAAATTTCCAAAAAGTAAAAATATATAAGGGATATTTGCCAGAGGTACCCATAGAAGGGGGATGTAGTAGGTGCAACATTATGTTCATCACCAGTTATATGATGCCCTACTCCACTCCACGTTTCCTGCATAGCTCTGCAACATCCAATTGGCTTCTCTTCTTGGGACACTTAAGATGATTAATGGTATAAGGTGTGATCTTCATTCCTGGAATTTGTCTTGAGCCTCATTTACTCCTCATATGATAAGTAACATATTTGTGGTTTCAGAATAAATCTGAGAGTCCTTTGAGAAGGAATAAATCACATATTTTAGAAAGTGAGAGCAGAGTATTAAACCAAATCCTTAGAGTGGTCTTACAAGTGTGAGGTCTTCTGGACTGTACAAGTTGAGTGCCTTTGAAGATGACACTGGTTGTCTCTTGCTCTATTCTATATTTCTAATGCACTCAGTGTGGACTTCCTCTGTTCTTGAGTTTACCTAGTATTTTGAACAGACCCCCACATCCGAAGAGTGGAGTCCCTGGCCACCCACCATGCCACAGTTGTTGTATTATCCTATTTACCATCAATATTGATTAAGCTAGAAATAAAAGAGGCCTAAGAGTATCACTTTTCATTAAAGCTATGTCTATCTGCCCTTATTGTGTTACAGTAGGGTCTTAATCACTTTCTGTCACTGGGATAAAACACCTGACATTCACAGCTGAAATGAGCAGAGTTTTGTTTCAGCATAAGGTTTAGTTGATAGTTGACTGACTCTAAGGCAGTAATGGCACAGAGGAATGTTATGGCAAGGAAATGCTGTTAAATCAATGGCAGTCAGGAAAGAGAAATGGAAGGGAGGACCAAGGGGCAAAATCCAACCTTCCAGATCATGTCCTGAGGGACCCAAATCCAACCAAGACCAAATTTGGAACAAAATATTCAACTAAAGACTGTCTCAAAGAATGAGTCCACTGATGAGTACAGTGCTTTCCTTATCCAGTCAACAAACCTGAAAATTTTATGGAATATTTTAGATCTAAACCATACCATTTTGATCCTGGCCCCCAAAAGACTCATATGCACCTTACTTTGCAAAATTCATTTAATTCATCTCTAAAAGTCACCAAAATCTTAACAGTTCCAGAATTGGTGAACAGTCCAAAGTGTCCCCAGAGACACAATACAAATTCTTATCTGTGAGTTTCTAAAAAATGAAAACAGGGAGTCATCCACAAAGTGTTGGTTTTATAGGCATGAGGAATGCAAGAGGTACAGGGTCATGGAGGCTTCCAAGTAGATTTCAGAAGAAGGCCTGGGAGGCCAGGCTGTGCGTCTTTCAGAAGGCAGTACAGAAAGCTATGATGAAGGCAAAATTGGAGGCTGTTGTGAAGAGTGTGGTTTCCTTAATTTCTCTTTCAATGATTTTGTTGTTTGTGTGCAGGAATGCTATTGATTTGTGAGTATTGACTTTGTATCCAGTTACACTATTGAATTTGGTGATTAAATCTGGAAGTCTTTTGGTGGAGTTTTTGGGGTCATCTACGTAGAATATCATGTCATCTCTGAATAATGATAATTTAAATTCTTTCTTTCCTATCCTTTTTCTTTTTAATTTCTCTCTCATCTAATTGCTCTGGCTAGCATTTCCAGAGGAATATTGAATAGGAGTAGTGTTAGTGGACATCTTTCTGTTGTTCATGTTTTTAGAGTGAAAACTTTCAGTTTTTGTCCATTTAGTATGATATTGGCTGTTGTTTTGTCATAGATGGCTTTTATTAAATTGAGATAAAGACCATCTATTCTGATTTTTTATGTGGGATTTTTTTTATCATGAATGTGTGCTGAACATTATCAAAAGCTTTTTCTGCATCTATTCAAATGATCATGTGACTCTTACCTTTCACTCTATTGATATGGTGTATTACATTTACTGATTTGCTATGTTGAACCATCCTTGCATTCCTGGGATGAATCCCACTTGATCATGATGTATAATCTTCTTGATGACTTGCTGCATTCTGTTTGCCAGTATTTTATTGAGGATTTTTGCATCGATGTTCATTAGGGAGGTTGGCCTGTAGTTCTCTTTTTTGGTTGGGTCTTTCTCTGGTTTTGGTATTAGGGTAATACTTGCTTCCAGGAATAAGTTAGGGAGACTTGCTTCCCCTTCAATTTCGTTGAAGAGTTTGAGGAGTGTTGGCATTAGGTCTTCCTTGAATTTTTTGTAGAATTCAGCTGTGAATCCATCAGGACATGGACTTTTCTTGGGTGGTAAGGTTCTAATTAGATTTTCAATTACATTAACTGAAATTGGGTTATTCAGTTGTATTACATCTTCTTGATCTAGCTTTGGTAATTCATATGTTTCTAGAAATCTGTCCATTTCTTCTGTGTTATTGAACCTATGAGAGTAAAGAATTTCAAAGTAAGTATTGATGATCTTCTCTATTTCCACAGGGTCTGTAGTGATTTCACCCTTTTCATTCCTTATTACATGGATATGAGTTTTTTCTTTCCTTTTCTAAATAAGATTGGCTAGGGGTTTATCAATTTTATTAATTCTTTCAAAGAACCAGCTCTTTGATTCATTGATTTTTTTGTATTGTTTTCTTAGTGTCAATTGAATTAATTTCTGCTCTGATGTTTATAATTTCCTCCCTTCTTTTGGCTTTGGGTAGGACTTGCTCTTCTTTTTCTAGATGTTTGAGGTGTAGCATCAGATTGTTTATTTGTGTTTGTTCCATTTGCATGATGTAGGAATTCACCACAATAAATTTCCCTTAGAAGACTGCTTTCATTGCATCCCCCAGATTCTGATAAATTGTATTTGCATTTTCATTTGCTTGTAGATATTGTTTAATTTCTTCTTTAATTTCCTCTGTGACTCATTGATTGCTCAGGAGTATATATTTAATTTCCATGTGTTTACAGAGTTTTTGCAGTTTCTGTTGTCATTAATCTCCAGTTTGATGTCACTGTGATCAGACAGTATGCATGGGATAATTTTGATTCCTTTGCATTTACTTAAGCATGTTCTATGAGCTAGTATATGGTCTATTCTAGAGAATGACCCATGTGAAGCTGAAAAGAATGTATACTCTGATGTTGTTGGGTGGAAAACTCTGTACATGTCTACCAGGTCCAATTGTTCACAAGTTTGATTCAGTTCTGTTATTTCCTTGCTGTTTTTCTGTCTAGTTGATCTGTTGCTTTGTGTCAAGGGTGTGTTAGGATCTCTTGTTATAATTGTGTTATTACTTATTTGGTTTTTCATTTCTGTTAATATTTGTTTTATATAGTTGGGTGCTCCCATATTTGGTGCATATATATTTAAGATTATTTCTTCCTCTTGGAGTTTTCCCCTAACCAGTATGTAGTGACCTTATGTCTTTTGACCATTCTTGGTTTGAAGTTCACATCACCTGCAAATAGAATAGCCACCCCTTCCTTTTTTTGGGTTCCTGTTGCATAGAGTATTGTTTTCCATCCTTTGACTTTCAGTCTATGAATTTCCTTCTGGGTTAGATGGGTTTCTTGTAGACAGCATATGGTTGGATGTTGTTTCTTGATTCATTCTGCCAGTCTGTTTCTTTTGATTGGTGAATTGAGGCCATTTACATTAATGGTTATAACTGATATATACTGGCTTGTTTTAGTCATGTTATCTTTCTGTGGTGGTTTCTTTACCTTTTCCCCCTACTTAATTGTTTGCCCTGCTTGGTGTTTTTTTTTCTGTTGATCTTCTTGAAGTTGTAGCTTGTCTTGGTTACTTTTTTTTTGTTGCTGAGACAAACACCTGACACCCAAAATAAAGCAAGGAAAGGTTTATTTAGCTTACCATTTTTGGAGATTTCATTCCATAATCATTTGACTCCAAGGCAGGGTGGCATGACACTGGGGCAACACTTCAAGGCAGCAGCCAAAGCGAAAGAGAAAAAAGCACAAGCCTCTTCTCTACCCTTAAATTTTACACAGACCACCCCCCCAAAACCTTCAGGGTGGGTGTAACACACAAAAATGTCCTTGCCTTCCTTTGCACAGGATGAGGATATTTACAAAGTAAGAACTCTGGCTTCCTGCTAAGTCTCTCAGTTAAACTTCTAAACCTCTCAAATTGACATAATGTATTAAGCATAAGATAGCTATTTTCATGTCTATCTAGGGTGTCTTTCAGTATTCTTTGCAAGGTTGGTTTGGTTGTCATGAAGTTCTTCAGCTGCTCTTTGTCATGGAAATATCTTATTTCTCCATCGATTTTGAAGAATAGTTTTGCAGGTTACATCAGCCTGGGTTGGAACTTGTTTTCCTTCAGGACTTGAAATACTTCACTCCATGCTTTTCTTGACTTCATTGTTTGTGTTGAGAAGTTCTGTGATTCTGTTGGGCTTTCCTTTATAGATGATTTGCTTCTTTTCTCTAACAGCTTTTAATATTCTGTTCTTTTGTTGAATTTCTGGGATGTTGATTATTATATGTCTGGGTGTGGATTTATTTTGGTTATGGCTAATTGGAGTTCTATATGCTTCACTTATCTGTATGTCAGTTTCTTTTCCCATGTTTGGGAAATTTTCAGCTATTATTTCTCTGAATAGTGTATTTATATCATTTATGTTGTCTCCTTTTTTATTACACTTATCAATCTTATTTTTTTGTATCATCTTGCAACTGTTGAATTGTTATTTCCTGATTCCTTGTTATTTTTAAAAGATGCTTCCTTTCTTGCTTACTAACTGCAATCATGTCTTTGAGGTCTGAAAGCCTATCTTTACATTCATTGAGATGACTTTGCCAGCTTTCAATGGCATTTTTTATTTCATGGATATCTCTTTGAATCTGTTTCATGCATTCTAATTCATTCTTGTATTGTTCATTCAGGGTTTCCATTCTTTTGCAGTGCTCCTTTCTTTTTTAACTATATCTTCTTTAGATGTGTTTAGCATTTCTTTCATTACATTTATCATTTCTTGTTTTACCTGGGAGATTATATCTAATCTGAGTTCCTTTACAGCTTCATGGAGTTGTTTACTTCAGTTTCTGTCATTTCAGAAATTTCAGGTGTATGGCTTATACTTTCTTCTATGTTCATGTCTCTTAGGCTTGTTTGTGATGGACTAGAGGTGTGAGACTGCATTTTGCTCTTTCATTTTCTCATTTTCCTGTATTCCCCTGTGGCAAGTGAATGAAAAGTCTCAGTTGTTTCCTGGGTTGAGGATCACTGTCTGTACTGCAGGGAATTTCCTTAGTTAGGAAGGAGTGTTGGGCAGGCCTTACTAGATACAGAGGGGTACTTGAAGTCATCCTAAGAAGAGGCAGCATTCCGGGAAGACCTTGCCATGTCACACTTCATATGCCCAGGCTCTCCAGCTGTTTGAGCATGCAGGGCAGAGCCCCACAAGTTACCCTGCAAGGTTATGAGGCTCCAAGGCTAGGTGACATTCACAGTGCACGCCTTCAGCTCACTCCAGGCCCAGAGCTATGGCTGCTCCACTGCTCTGACAAGGCTGGGTGGAGCCCAGGCAGGACCCCAGGGATGCTCTAAACATCATGGGCTGATGATAGAATTGGCATGGGTCCCTACCAGGCTGTTTGTGAGGTCCCAAGCTGCTCTGTAATTCTCTTTTTTGATTGTGGCTTTCTCTGGTTTTGGCATCAGGGTAATCCTTGCCTCCAGGCATGAATTAGGGAATATTGTTTCTCTTTCAGTTTCATTAAAGAGTTTGAGGAGCAATGGTGTTATATCTTCTCTAAATTTCTTGTAGAATTCTTCTGTGAATCCATCAGGACCTGGTATTTTCTTTGTTGGTATGTTTTCAATTGTATTTTCAGTTTTATTGACTGATATTGGGATATTCAAAAATTTCTTTTAATCTCCTTAATTCAGCTTTGGTAGTTCATACGTGTCTCAGCATCTGTCAATTTCTTCTGTGTGTTACATCCTGTGAGAGTAAATATTTTCAAAATAGGTATTTATGATCTTCTGAATTTTCACAGGATCTGTGGTGATTTCAACCTTTTTATTCCTCATTGCATGATTCTGAATCTTTTCTTTCCTTTTTTTTTCCTAAGATTATCTAAGGGTTCATCAATTTTATTTTTTCTTTCAAATAACTCTTTGATTCATTAATTTGATATAAAAAATTTTAGTCTCAATTGCATTAATTTCTTCTCTGATCTTTATAATTTCCTCCCTTGTATGGAGTTTGAACTTTCCTTGCTTTTCATCCCTAGAAGCTTGAAGTGAAACATTAGGTCGTTTATTTGTGGTCATTCTGTTTGCCTAATGTGAGAATTCACTGCTATAAATTTCCCTGTTAAGACTGCTTTCATTGTGTCTCACAGGTTCTGATATTTTGTATCTGCATTTTCATTTAATTGTAGATATTGTTTAATGTCTTCTTTAATTTCATCTGTGACCCAGTTGTTCAGGAGGGTGTTATTTAATTTCCGTGTATATATGGAGTTTTTGTGGTTTATTTGGCTGTTAATTTTCAATTTCTTTGCACTATGGTCAGATACTGTATGTGGAAAAATTT
>RJWT010034431.1:0-13680 GCA_004365215.1 Cuniculus paca
ACATATAAAGTAGATGTAAATAACCTGAGATAGAATTTGAAACTGATGTTTTATTTTAATTTATATACTTATGTCTCTATAATTTAATATTTGATAACAAACATGTTTAATAACTAATGAAAATTCTGGAAATTTGAGCAATTAGCCAAAGTCAATACACATCGTTGATACAGTCATTGCGTACCCACTCTAGCACTCTGGATATCATGCAGTTGCCTGTAGAATGTGTTCCAAATAATCTCTAACTTGTTATTGCTTCTTTCCAGGTTCAGAATTTCAGAAAGAATATGTAGATAACATGTCAGGACTCCAACAACCAGGTTTATCAGAGTAGGGTCCTTGTACCTACCCAAAAGTCACACAAATGTAGGAAGGGAGCTTATCTTCTGGATCAGAAATGTCTACTACAAATGATCAGGTATTAATAGGTAAGCAAGTAGGACATGGCAAGTAAAGATGCTTCAAACAACTAAGGACTTAAAGAAGAAATTAAGGAGAAATTAAAAATACTTTGAGACAAATAAAAATAGAAACAACACATATTAAAACTTACAGGGTGCATCAAAAGTGGTTATGAGAGGAAAGTTTATATCAATAAATGCCTACATCAAAATAAAAGAAAGACCTCATACAACTTAATATTATACCTCAAGGAACTAGAAAGAAAACTAAATTCAAAGTCAGGAGAAAAAAAATCATAGTCAGAGTAGAAATGAATGAAATGAATGCTATAAAGACGACATAAAGCATAAATGAAAATAAAAGTTGCTTCTAGAAAAATACATGAATTCCTAGAAAAATATAAACTAACAAGACTGAATGAAAAGAAATGGAAAAAAGTCTGAACAAATTAACAATGAACAAGGAGATTAAGTGAATAATTACAGATTCATTCAACAAAGGGAGCTTGTAAAAACATGTAAAATTTCAGGACCAGATGACTTAATGGAAGAGTTCTACAAAATGTTTAGGGAATACCAAATACCAGTTCTTCTAAAACACTTCCAAAGGAATGAACAAGATGAAGGTATACTTCTAAATTCAGTTTATGGCACTATAACTACTCTAATACCAAATCTAGGTGAGGACACTACATGCAAAGAAAATTAGAGGTCAATATCTCTGATGACCTAGATGTAAAACTTCTCCACAAAATATTACCAACTGAATTCAAGAGTTCCCCAAAAATGTCATCCATAATGATAATAAAGTACTTATCCCTGGAGTACAAGGATGGTTCAGCATACACAAATCAATCAATGTGACAAAACACATTAACCAAATGAAAGACAAAAACCATATGACCATCTCATTCTATGTAGAAAAACGTTTGACAGAATTCAGTAACCTTTCTTGATAAAGAATTTCAACAATTTAGGCACAGAAATAATGTAACTCAATAAAGTAAAGACCATATATGAAAAGCCCATAGCTAACATCATAGTCAGTGGTGAAGAGTTTTCAACTTTTCCTTTAACATCAGCAACTAGATGATGATGCCTACTCTCAACATTTCTATTCAATAGAATTATAAGTTTCAGTAGAATTAATTATTCAAGAAAAAGAAATAACATATTTCCAGTAGGAAAAGAAGAAACAAAATTTTCCCTGCTATTGACATCATCTTTTACGCAGAGAACATCACAGATTACCCAAAATCTGTTAACACGGATAAGCAAATTCAAAAATAAAGGTGCAGGGTTCAAAATCAGGGCACAACATTACTAACATTTCTTTACAGTAACAGTGAGCTCTCTGGAAAAGAAATTCAGAAATCAATCACATTCACAATAGCATCACTAAAAAAGTAGGAGTAATTTAGCAAAGAAAGTGGGAGATCTAAATACTGAAATCATAGAACACTGATGAAAGAAATTGTAAATGACAAATAGAAAAGCATCTTGTGTTCATGGATTGAAAGAATTAATACTGTTGAAATTTCCATACTATGCCCAAGTGATCTATAGAGCCTATTAAATCCCCAGATTTGTATGGAATCACAAGAAACACCTTAAGTAATCAATGCATATTTATGAAAAGAGAGTAAAGCTGAAGCCATCATACTATATGACTTCAAAATCGATTACAAAACTGTAGTAATCGAACAACATGAAAACAGACACATGGACCAGTGGGAAAATATGGAGAGCTCAGGAAAAGACTTACGCATTTATGGTCAAATTTTGACTTTCGGAAAAAGGTGTCAAAAAGCAAGAAGAAAAGACAGCATCTTCAACAAAAGATATTGAGAAAAGTAGATAGTTACAAATAGAAAAATGAAATTGGACCCTTACCCTATATTAAAAAAAAAATCAACTTATGATGGTTTAAAATCCTAAATATAGGATCTGAAACTACAATAGGAAGACACATAGAAGATGCTCCATAGTCTTGATCTAGACAAAGATTTTTTTAGATATGACTCCAAAAAGCACAGGTAACAAAGGACAAAATATATAAATGGGATTACATCAAACTAAAAGGGAAAAATAGAGTTAAGAAATGCCAAGAGCTTGGGAGAAAATATTTGTAAAACATAAGCATAAGAGGTATATATTGAAAATATGTAAGGAACATAGCTCTTGAAAAAGAAAGCAATCTAATCAGTATGAACAGAGAATCTAAAAAGACATTTCTTAAAAGAATACATACAGTGAAGTGATGTGGCTCATGCCTGTAATCCCAGAACTGTGGGAGGCCGAGCTAGGAACATTGCAAGTTCCAGCCCAGTCTAGGCATTTTAGTGAGACTGTGCCTCATAATAAAAAGTAAAGAAGGCTTGGATTACAGCTCAAAATGAAGAACCTGGGTTCAATCCCCACTACCACAAAATAAAGAAAGAAAAACTAATAAACATCAACCCAAACCGTCAACCTACCAGTTGAAAAACATTAATCATAACTAATCACAAGGCTAATGTAAGTAAAACCAAAGTGAAATATCACCTCTCACTTTTCAAAAAAAAAAAAAAGCGGGGTGGGGGGCTCAGTTCGATTCCCAGTACCATTTACAAAAATACACAAAAGATATTAAATGTGGGTAAAACCATGGAGAAAAGAGAATTTTGGTGTACCCTTGGTAGAAATTTAAATTAGTGCAGCCATTATGGAAAATAGTATGGATGTTCCTCAGAAAAATCAAAAATACATTTACCATATTATCCAAAAGTTGTACTTCTGGGTATATATCCAAAGGAATTTATGTAAGTAGCCTGAAGAGATATCTATATTCTCATGTAGCATATTCACAACAGCTAAATTATGAAAGCAACATAGGTGTCGGCCATCAGATGAATGGATATCAGATACATTGATACAGAAAATGTGTTGTATACACAGAGGAGTGCCATTCAGCTGCTAAATGTGATATGAATGAGTGAACTTGAGGACATTATGTGAAGTGAATTAAACCAGGCACAAAAAGACACATATTGCATGATCTTACTAATATATAGGAAATTTGATCAGTAGAAATAAAGAGAAGAATGATGTTTACTAGATGTTAGGAATAGGGGTAAACAGAGAAAGAGGAGACATTGATCAAAGAGTACAAACCTTTATTTAGACAGGTTAAACAAGTCTTAATGATCCATTGCTGAGTGGTGACAATAATAAATAATAATTCAATGTATTTTTAAAAGTTGTTGAAGATTTAAAATATTTTTATTACAAAAAATAAGCATGAGTTGATAGTCTTCTTACCTAACCTGATGAAAGGATTTGACATTGTAAACATGTATTAAAGCATTATATTGTACCCCATGAATGTGCACAAATATTATTTGCCATTATTTATAAAAAGAATAAAAACAATGTGGAAAATTTAAAAAGATATATTAAAAATGAATGAAAAAAATTCAGAAAAAGTATGTCATAGACTAGGTGGGTAAAAAAAGACATTTATTTATCACAGTACAGAAGGGCAGGGACCTTAATCAGCATGCCTGCAGGGAAATGCATAGCATTCAATGAATAAATTACAAATGAAGTAATATCTAAAATCAAAAATCTAACTCCTAATCTAGAAACATAAGAGCATATTAAACTCATAAGAAAAAAACACAGCAGAACTGAAAATGGAAATGCTGTAGAGAAAAACCAATGAAAACAAAAGTTTTTTCTTAGAAAGATCAGTAAAATTGATAAACTCTAACCAGGATATCTGGCTAGATGAAAACAAGAGAAAATACAAATTATTAATATGAATGAGAAACCATCATTACTGATCCATGGATATTAAAAGGCTGACAAAGATGTAGTATAAGCAACTTTATGCTCACAAACTTGACAACTTAGATAAAATCTTTTCATTAAAATACATAATCTTGTAAGATTTACACAAAGAAAAATAGTAAGTAGCAGCCCATATTTATTAGAGTTTTGTGTCCACAATTAATAATCTACTCAGACAGAAAACACCAGTACCAGATACTTTCACTTGTAAATTCTAACAAAATTTACTTAGAAAAATATACCAATTTCCTACAGAAATTTTAGGTAGTGAAAACACTTCACCATTTTCTACTGTGCTATTTTGATGTCCTTGTCAAAATTATTTACTGTTATCTAATTATTATAATTTTCTGTTTGTATGTTTTCTTTCTTTAATGATGTAAATAGTGTAGAGAATTGGACTTTAAATGCTTGCTGGATATAAATGAATATTCTCTTAGAAATTATTCAAAATACTTTTGGAAGACTCAGAGGATCAGAGGAGATACTATCTTTTCATTCTTTAGTTTAATAGAAGTAGTAGCACAGTTAATTTATCAAGAACTTCCAGTATAAAATAGTATCTGGTCAATAATCTCTACTAAAGTATATTTCAATTTCTTACTAAAATGTCTCTATTTGGAAAACAAAAAATGGAAACTCTTAATACTACCAAGATTTACAATGAAAGCAATAGAATTTAGGGATCTGGCAATAGTTTTAAGTTAGATGACCATCGGATTGAGAAAAACCTATCTAGTATTTTGTTCATGAGATATGCGAAATTGGAAAACCAGCTGCTATAAAAAAAGGAAGACAGTCCCTTCACAACATAGAAAACTAAAATATCATTCCTCCATCTGTCAGAGTGCTTCATCTTGAGGAGGTAAGAATATGTTCTACTTGGCTCGTCCCAATTTATTTTCCATTATCTTCAAATTCTGAAGTTGAGTACATTACAAAATATATCTCATATTCATTCATTACATAATTTATAGCCTGAAAAATAAAATAAAATTAAAATAAGTACCACTATGCCACCTAGACATTACATCTCAGTTCTAAAGATTTACCCAACTTCTACCCTCCACTACTTTTAAGAGGGAGGTGGAATTACCTGGGAAACACAGATGAGAATGTTTAGGCCTCTCTAAATGGTTAGTGAAGAATTTTTTTGGAACTATGAGGAAACTAAAATATTTAGTTGTCAAATAATACTATTTAATTATTGCAGTTATGTACGATTCATCCTGTAATTCAACTTATAAACCTTTTCAAATCTGTACCCTCATATGATGTCTTTTATGAAGCTACTTATGTCACTTATTCTATTCTGCCAGGAAGTGACATTTACTAAAGATCAAGAAAAGAGATATTCAGAGTTTACAGTGCTAAACAAAAGCTAAATATTTCCACAGCCAGGCTCTAAAAAGATATTTACATAATAAATTTTGTAAAGGAAAGAATTACCCATAAAAATTGTTTTAATTGTCATTTTAATTGTCAATAGACCTGTGGTCTATTTCACAGGTCTTTTCAATGACAAAAGGGAAACTTCACTGAAAATCCCAAATTATTCATTTCTACACAACAAAAGGAAATTAATCTTAATTATTAAAAGACAAGAGTAAGGAAAACCTCATATGTAGCCAGCCTTGTACTGTTCATTTCTTTCAGCATATGTCAGTTTTGTAGAGGAGATAAGATATGTGCATGAGGAAAAGTTAGAAAACAATATAAGCACTGGCATGTAATTAAGTGCTGATGCAAGAGATGCAGTCAGTGGATGTTATAATAAAAGGGAAAGGCAGAGCAGTGAGTGAAGTTCTAAGTGCTCCTTAAAGGCTGGACATGATTTGAATGGATGGCAGAACAGAGTAGGATATTGCCAGTTGAAAGAATGAGTCAGTTAAGTTGAAGATAAGTTACTTGAAACAGACAAAATAGAGAAGTAATGCCATAAATTTAGACAAGTAATAATCTCACAGTTAGAAGAAACATGAGTTCCTTTTGCCTAGATGCTTACTGTGTTTGCTAATCCCCTCTGCAGCAATCTTAATAAATGGCCAACAAGGCTTTGTTTCAACTCCTTTTCCATCTCACCTTTATTGCTGAGCAGCTCCAGATGTTAGAGCTCCACTTCTTATAAAAAGTCTGTATTTAACCCTGCAATTACTAATAACGAGCCTTATTGAGTTCTTTAGAAAGAAGTCTTTGCAACAGTGCTCATAGGTCCTTTATATGCTATCAGACAAATATCTATTTCTGCCTCTCCTAACTACTCTGTAACTATAGGAAATTACCAAGGAGAAAAATGTAGAGCTAACCTTCATGCTATTGTAAATGGTCTTGCTTAAAAGAGTCTCCTCCGTGAAAAATAATATGAAAGAAACAGAGATTAATGTGTGATAGTACAACGACATGCCAAGCAAAAAATACCAAATTATTTGAAGATGAACCAAACGGGTCCACTACATTCATGAAAGAGACTAATGATTTAAGAAAAGAATCTACAATAGGCTCTCAGAGAAGTCAGAAACATTTTTTCTCTTCTCCCTCCCATCCATATACAGAAGTAAAAAAAATCCTCTGTTCATAGAATAAAAATGCTAGTTGCAAATAAGACTCTGCCCTACAGTTCCCAATGAGTAGCTTCCCCAGATGAATAAAGTCTATAGCTACTTCAAAGTTTTCTTCTGTTCATAATTTTCACCTTTATTTCTTATAAACCTTCTGCAATAGCTGTTGACAACTATTGATGTTGATTTATAGGACTTAGTATAGTCTCCTCTCCTTTCTGCAACGCTTTCCTCTCTGCAAACTCTTCCAGTGCTAAAGAACTGGGAAATGGGCGGAAAGAAGGCATCTAGAAGATGAGAAATAAAATAGAAAAAAGGGAAAGGATGTCAAAGAAACCAGAATCAAGCTGTGGCTTGCTGGATCTGTGAATGTGGTCCCTTCTGGCATCTTCACAGGTCCCTATCATTTCCATCATGGTTTATGAGATGCTCCATAAACCATGCTCTTCCTTCTCACTGCTGCAGTGAAACAAGGTGAATGCAAAGTTAAACTGGTGATCTTTAGCTTATGCCATTGTACACACTGGAATAAAAGCTGTTTTCTATATGCACAGACCTCAGAGCCTAAAATTAGTTACACAGCAATGATAGAATTGGCCCTAAAATCTTTGTTTGTCAGAGGTAATAATTTAAGTATCACTTCAAAGAGGAAACTTAGGAGATAAAATCAAAAATATGCCTCACAGATCACTAATTGTGTTAAAAATTTATATGAATATATAATATAAGAAATTCCTTAAGCTACCTCAATGAGGAGTATTATAAACCCACTTCAACAGTAAAAATTCAAATGTCTCTGGGTCACTAACTTACACTGACATAGGATTGCTTATACTGACATTGGATTGCTTCCTTTGTACTTCCCAACTGATGAACTTCTATTTCTCCTGTGCCACACTGGCCTATTCTGTACCTTCTCAGCTTCTCCAGTAAATATAGTTTCTTCATGTTCCTTCACCTCTCAGTGAAAAAGCATGTAAACTATCAGACATAGATAGATCCAGAGAGAACAGAGCTAAGAGACAAATCTGATTGTTAGACACTAGGCTTTCCTCAGATGTGTACAATTAACTGGCAACCAAGGCACTTCTATTAATTTCCTGTGGCCACACTAACAAATTACCACTAATTTAATAACTTAAAACAATATAAATTTTGTATGATAGTTCTGGAAGTCAGAAGTCTTAGCTGGATTTCCCTAGGCTAATCATGTGTCAGTGAAACTGACTGTTTCTGGAGGCTCCAGGAGGAGAATCTGGCTCTTGTTCCTTCAATCTTTTAAGGCTGTGAATATTCATGGAAGGATGACCACAGTCCTCCAATGTCTGCTTCTGTCATCGCAATGCCTTTTCCCCATCTCAAGTCAAATCGCCTTCTGCCTTTCTTTCCTAAGAATAAATCCTCATAATTTATTTTAGGGTCCACCTAATAATCCGGATAATCTACTATTTCAAGATACTTAATCATATCTGCAAAGGCCTTGTAACTGCAAAAGGTAACTTTTATTGGTTTCAGGAATTAGGATGTGACCTTTCTTGGGGGCCATTACTCAGCCTATCTCTGGATTAGGTTTAAAGTGTTGGCTTTTCCTTCAGAATGAGTTTTATGCCAAGGTTCTGAGCACAGTAAATGAATACAACTTTGAATCAAACTAAGAGGCTGCCAGCACTGATTTTGATCAGGAATTTTCTCAATATTTCTTCATTTAATCTAATTCTATAAGCAATTATTATTATCCTATTTTGTAAATGAAAAATCACCTCTCTTTTAATCAAACTGTTAGACATGTTGTGCTTAAGATCTACCAATAAGGGGAAAACAGCAACTAGACTTCAGGGCCATGCCTTTCTCATCAACCTAAATCTGTCCCCTGTATTTGGTAGATTGCAACTCCATCTTGCCCATCCTTCAACTTATTTCCACTCAGCCTGGAGAAACTACTAGCCAAGGTTTTTTTCCACACAGTGTCATTCACTATCCTGAGGTGCCTGCCTCCAGCCTTAAAATCCAGTATGTAGTCTTTCAGAACTTGCTCCAGGCAATTACAAGGCTTTGCCTGACAGGTCTGAGGGGAGCCTGCCTTCCTTGCATCAGACCTGGTACACAACTAATACATTTCAGTTGTCTTGGTAGAACTGCAGTCAGACTGAACTGCTAACCAGCTGCCCCTACCCACAGCCAGCTATACCCACAGGTTGTGAGTTAAAGTGGCATAAGGTCAGTGGATTCCAGAACTATGATTGGGTCCCTGTATTCCTTGCTCCTAGCATGCACATTAATGACCCCAACTCAAGACACTAATTCTGAGACAGGAAATTAACATTTACCAAAACAAGTAATTTGAGTGCTATATTTTAAAGCATGATTAATTTCTTAGCAGGAAGAAATTCATTTTGTAGAATGTAACTTAAGTAACAATCTTAATCCAAAGATGAACTAGTATCTAGCAGAGCTACTAATCTTTGTATTGCATTGTAAAACATCCATATAAGGCCAAAGATTAATCTTTTCAATAATCTCTAAAGTGATGTTTTAAAAAATGAAAATGTCAGTCTCTTTGGGAATGAAGCATAATTTTTCTTTCTACCATGTTCATCTTTTGGCTTATCAATATCTCCCTTTGGAGGACAGATTCTTCTCTTCCTTGACCTCAAGCAGAAAACTTTGAAATGCAAGGTGAATTTATCTGGTCAAATAATCTCTCCATTACTTGCTTCATCCTCTCTCAGAAGGAATAATAGCACATTTTCAGAAATGAAAATTTTACTAAAGGTACTTTTCTATCTAGGCATTTATATTCTAGCTTCAAATACTAACAATGAAATAAAATCAACATTTGTTTTCAGTTGTACATATGCACATATATACTCTACAACCTCAAAGAGGTATTTATTTCTAATTATACAATGCTATAAAATACATAGAATAAAAAGAAAACTGTCATGTATGTAGATCGTGATGTGAACAAAGGTTCACATTCACAGGGTACGGTGTTAGAGGGAAATTTAATGCCAGCTAATAATACAATTTCAATCACCTACCTAGCATGTACTTTTAAAACACTTTTTCATCTATTACAACATCTATTAATACATACAAAAATGCTTTATGTTTCCTTTACATTTTTCTAAAGGGTTGCCTATGATGCTCAGTATGTCACCAATAGCATAACTCCTTTTTGGCAGATGGACCAAAAACATTATTTTAAAAGACTTTTACTCCCCTAGAACACTTGCTCCTAAAATAACGGTACAGTAAAGATGCTAGTGCAGCCCCGGAGCCAGAGTATGGGTTTACTCTTACAACAGTCACTTAAACCTCCAACGGCTCTGTATTGATACTAGCTCCTATAGGAATGGCAATTAGACCTCTATAATTTGGCAGCATTGTGGCTTTATAGACTGATCTATTTAATATGTTAAAATGCCTATAAAGAAAGTATACTTGTTAGCACAGAGACTGTAGTCCTTAAAATCCTGTATACGCTATCTTCATGTATAATTCGGGCTCATGGAGAACTTTATGAAAAGATTTCTATTAGCCCGGTATTACAAACAGGAATAAGAATTAAAATATAAAGTGCAACTCTAGATTAATGGACAAAAACCCTGTTTTATTTTATTACAAGTCAGCAAGCCTAGGGAATAAATTTGATAATGAGACCGACCCATGTATCTTCATCATGTGGTGACTAATACTGACAATCTCCTTTTGAGACTACAAATAGTGATGAGATGCCAGACGCTGCACTGAATATTTTATAGCCACGATTGCCTACAAATCCTTAAGAAATATTATTATCTCCTTGTACCATTAAGGGGCTGAAACCTCAAGAAGTTAACCAGAATACACTAGTCTGATTTAAAAGGCCAGGATCTTAGACACAATATATTGTTTTGATTTCCTAAGAAAAATGTAAATTATCTCTAAGACTTCTGTTTGGTCACCTCGTAGCTAACTATCAATTGCAAGCAAGTGCTCCTAATCCAAGAGCATTAGTCCTGTCTGTTTTTTATACATTCTAATGCTGGCAAAAACCATGACTGTCATTATTTCTGCCTTGGATAACTCAAATGCTTCCCAAATGATCTTCCCACAGACTATATCACTTCTCTAATCCATTCCATCCAAAACTGCCAGATTTATTTTCCTGTCACTCTTATAGTACCATTCAACTCCAAAACATGGCTTAAAAAGTACATGCCACTAACTTCCAACATTAAAAATGCTAAAGTGTTCAAAACCTGAGGCTAATAGAATACTACAATTTATAAGTCAGGTAATTAGTTTTTCTATGATTCTAAGAAAATATGATCTTTTTAAATATAAGGCTTTTTAAAACTAGTTAGGAGAGCAAATGCCAATAGTTAGCTATTAAATTCCTTGGTAACCTAGTAATGAGAATAATTTGATCATTATATAATAGAAATAATTCGTGGACTATATCTAGTATGCTTTCTTTTAGCTCCATATTATATATTTTAATAACATTTCATATTGCATATATTTAAGTTTTAAGTCTTCTTACAAACAAGGACAAGATAAACAAGACTTAGATAATTCTAAATGGTAAATATGATTTACTACTTTCTTCCTTGACTATGAAAAATTTTCCCAGAGGAGAAGATAAAGGGTAACTCTTAATGCTTACAATATTTTTAACCATTACTTTTTTTTAAGATTCAATTTTTAAAAAGCCATAATACTTATGAGATAGCAAACAAAAAAATTAAGGCCAAAATTTTTAACTGTGTGAAGAAGCAGTGACGTCAGTTAAAATCTCAACATTTTGTTCAGACAATGCAAATGGGCCCCTTGTCCTTGCTGCTGGAGGCTGCTTACTACACAGTTTTCTTCCAGGGAGATAGAATGCCTAAAACATCTCTACCTTTTCATAGAACTTCACTAATTCATAAAGTGCTTTTTCAGTGCAGATGCTCCCCAATTTACAATGGGGTTACATCCTGAAAAGCCCATCAAAAATATAAAATACCAAAATCGAATAAAAAATGTATATTATATGCCTAATTTATTGAACAAGACTTAGATAATTCTAAATGGTAAATATGATTTACTACTTTCTTCCTTTGACTATGAAAAATTTGGAGAGGGTTAGTGGTTACCCTTGTGATCACAGGGCTGACTGTGATCTGGAACTCACTGCTAGCAGGCATCACAAAACAGCATCATACCACATATCACCAGCCCAGGAAAAGATCCAAATTCAAAGTATGGTTCAACTCGATGTGCATTACTTTTGAACCATCTTAAGCTGAAAAATCATAAATTGAACCATTCTAAATTGAGAACATGCATTTGTACCTTTAACAAGAAAGCAATTTTGACAATAGGATTTCTTGAGTCCAATTTAACTAGCAAAAAAGGAATCACCCTTTTCCCGAGGTCAAACCTTTCTATATTTGAAATCACAGATGTCATAAAATGCAAAGCTACCATAGTGTACAGAGTACTAGAAATACTAGATAGACCACTTTTTATGTTCTTTCTGAAAGGGCTTAGGGAAGCCCTCCAAACACTAAGATATTAAAATAAAATAAAGGTTGAAAAGCACAAAAGAAAGGTGAATATTAAACGTGCTACTAAATGTATTGGAATACCCCACGGGCCCAGACATTCTCTGACTCTTGATAAAAGGAATACCAAAATGTAAGAATGCACTGAAACTTTTCTTCTCTAAGAGGATCAATACCAGTAAGATGGCCTGATAAATCACTACATTTAGGGCATTGACCAGGAAGGAGCCGGAGTTAAAAGCTAGAACAGGCTTGGCGACCTAAGACTATGGTTGTAGACTTAGTTTCGATCTTACTCCTAATCCTAGTAAAATGTCACACTTGTGATAATACTAAATCCCAAGGAAACTTTCATATGGACTTGTGTGCCTAAATTTTTCTTAGTTGACCTACTTTTAACTGTCAGGAGAGAGGATGAACATACGTCACCCCACGTTCCTCCTTTGTGTACGTTCTCTCCTTAGTGTAGTGGAACAGAAAGAGTGCTGGTTAGCAGTGTGATTGTAAGCTCTAATTTCTTTATTTGTAAAAATGAATGGAATGATTATGTGCAGGGCTGCTGTGAGGAGATGTATATATATCCAACTTGTGGGATGCAGAGGATCTTTATTAAATGCTAGTATATCATTTCTAATGGTCTTGCAGTTTAGTGAGCAATCAGTTCTCTTGAAGGAGTTAGCAGATAAGAGCTATAAGCTCATCTCTCCAAGGAATATTTATATTCTGAAGGAGCCTCTGAGGATTTGCAAGACTTTAGGGCACCAGGAATACATTTACAAAAGTGGACTTTTGGCACTGCTCAGATATTTATTGAATATTCTTCCTTACAAATACAGACAGAAAAGACAGAAATGAGCAGTGTAATACTTGTCTTCCATGAAGTAAGGACAGAAGGACTAGTATCCTGATATTACTTTCCCATTTCTCAGAGGATAATACCAAGGTAGTCCAAAACTAAGGAGATAAACCTTTAGCACAGGAATGAGAGAATCATGTTCTTAGGAGAAGGGGAGATGGAAAAAGACTTTATTCCAGGAGACCTCTTAAATATAGTCTTTTGGCAAGAAGACTAAAAGGAATTCCAAATTCCTTTATGACTTTATGGCCACAAGCTTTTTGGCTTCTGAGGATCTTTGTGCTACAGAATTTTTATTCCTTTCCATTTGTGCAGAGACACTCAATCATGATGGGGTCTTATCACAGACTGGGTAATTTTAAAAGAACAGAAATGTATTTCTGTAGTTTTGGAGACTAGAAACCTTTGGTTGTAAGATGGTATCTTTTTACTGTGTTCTCCAGAGAAAAGTTCTGTGTCCTTTCATGGCAAAACAAAGGAAAGACCAAACCCATTTCCCA
>RJWT010034432.1:0-13674 GCA_004365215.1 Cuniculus paca
TCCAGAAAGAATGGCCAGGATCAAGAAAACCACCAACAGCAAATGCTGGAGAGGCTGTGGGGAAAAAGGAACCCTTCTCCACTGTTGGTGGGAGTGCAGACTGGTGCAACCAGTGTGGTGGTCAGTCTGTAGGTTTCGCAAAAAGCTAGGACTGGAAGTCCCATTTGACCCAGCTATTCCGTTTCTGGGCATATTCCCAGAAGTGAAATCATCTTACCACAGTGATGTATGTGCACCCATGTTTATAGCAGCACGATTTGTAATAGCCAAATCTTGGAAACAACCCAAATGCCCATCAATTGAGGAATGGATGAAAATCATGTGGTACTTTTATACAATGGAGTACTATTCAGCTATAAAAAATGATCACATGGAGGCTTTTATAGGTAAATGGATGCGACTTGAGACCTTACTCATAAGTGAAATATACCAAACACACATGTGTAAACACCACATCATCTCCCTAGTGTAAGAAACTGAAAGACTCAATAAGATACAAACTTCCTGATAAATGTGGAGAAAAGGTTTTGAAGTCCAATGGTGCTTGTATTCTTTGTTTTGGTTGGTTTAAGTCCCTTTCCTACTATTTGATTGCAATATGTGAGAAGATAGGAGCAGTTCTTTTGAAAAATGGGACACTACGGTAGCCATTGCTGGTTTCTTGTTGTCCGACTTGAAGGCCTGTAATGCTCCTTTGTTTTATCTGGTTTTATATTACTTTGTTTTGTTTGAGTTTATTGTCTGTAAATGTATGAACAACCATTTTGAAGAATGCAAGAGACACTAGGGTAACTATTGTTAATCTCCTGTTGTTATGTTTTGAAAACCTGTATAGCTTGCCATGTTCTGTTCTGAAATGCTATCTTGTGGTTAACTCTATTCTGTTTTCTTTTGCTTTGTTTTGTCTTGTTTTGTTTTGTTGTGTTTTGTTTTGTTCTATTCTCTTTAAAATAAAAAAATTTTTAAAAAAAGAAAATTTTATTATGAAATGTGTGAAAGTCATACATTATAGGATGAGTGTTTTTGAAGGAACGTGGAATACTTTGAGTAATTACAGAAGGATCAATAACAATATGTCTTTTATTATAATAAAATGTTTATTTAAAAATAAACAATATTGATTACTTCTCATTGATCAAATGTTTGCTGTGGTATTTCTCAAGTTAAGAAAACAATTTAATCTTCCTTGTTTATTGGTTCTGGAACCATTTGGTGTCTGGCTGTTTCCCAAAGTCAAAATGAGGATGAAAAGTAACATTGTGAATCCATCAGTACATTGAGACGATCATGACAGTGACTGCAACTAGAAACATTCATGAAGGAGGGCTTCCAGAACCGCTTTAAGACAGTGGCAAGAATGATAGGATAGTGTGTCTGAAGCAAGGGGGAATATTTTGAAGGAGATTAATCGCAATGTATCTTGTGCTGTAATAATAGTTGCCATGAGTTTTGACCACATGCATATGTGCTATTGATATGATATGATATGATATGATATGATATGATATGAGATTGCACTATACTTCTACGGCTTTCCTCCCCAAAACACATAACCCCAGTCTGATGATAAGATGTATATCAGACAAATGTTGCTAGAAAAACATTTTACAAAATAGCTGTATTGTACCCAAAACACCCTCAATCATCAAAAATAAGCAAACTGATGACTCTCAAAGTGAAGAGTACCTTAAAATGACATGACATTACATGTTATAATTATTTGGATAGAATTCTAGACAAAAAAATGATGGACAAAAGCTAAGAAAATCTGAATAAAGTATGGACTTTGACTAAAATGATTATACTGGTAATGGTTTATTAATTATAACAAATGTACTGTTTTCATGTAAAAACTTAATGATAGTGGCAAGTTGATAAACACTTTATCAGAAATCTCTGAAGTGTGATTTTTTTGTAAATCTAAAACTGTCCTAAAATGTCCTAAAATAACATTTTACTTAATTCTCATTAAACAGGAAAAGTGCTCAAGAATAATCAGTGTTCATAAAACTATTACATCAATAAACAGTAAAAATATAAATATAATGTAAGCCTTTCACCCTAAGAAATAAATAATTTTAGGTGTCCTAATTATAACAGAGGTGACAAGAAGTTTTCACATTTGTATTTTATTAAGATGAATGAAGAATTTTTACCTTCAATTTTATTGTGTAAGTTATATTTTTACCTCCAGGGTCCTAAAATAGTTTTTGTTTAAAATGGAATTTCTTCTTACAGAATTAACACATTTGTCATAGAAATTTTAGAAAGTATTAAAAAATATAAAGAAAAAACTCACAATAGCTAATAGTCAAAGGTAGCAATTTTTAAGTATTTAAATTTCTAGTCATAACATTTTATTTGAGCAATAAATATAAAATTGTATAGGAAAAGCATTTCTATATTAGCACAGTATTTGAAAAATTACTGAAATTCATTTAGGTCATTCTGGTACAGACTATTTTCCAGAATTTGAACATAATGTATCATGGCATATATATTTCTGAGAAGTGTGAATAACTTCACCTATAATCATATTATTGAAAAATATCATATAAATTATACTTATGTAGGGACAATTTGATTGAATATATTTGCTAATCAAATAAAATAAGTCAATTGAATCTTACTAGTGAATGAATTGTTTATTCAACAAAGATTTGCAAACCTATTATATTACAGACACTATCTCAGGACTGAGAGACACAGTTCTTAACTTTGTAGAACTTTGATTCTAGTGAAGGATGGGAGAAAATTCTGTGTGTGTGTTTGTCTGCTTATGTATGGGTATGTATGTATAATGTGTGTATAATTATTGAGAAGAATAAAGAGAAGCCAGGTTGGGAATGACTAGGTTTGGTTAAAGCAAAAAGTTTGCCTTCTGATTGTAGCATCTTAGAGGGTTAGATTTCTCCCAAACAAGGGGATTTCTTGGAATTTGTAGTTACGACATTAAAGGTAAAACGACCAATGCCAAAAAGGTAAGCAGTAAGTGTCCATTTGAAAATACTGTGGGATGCTATGATGGAGGTCATTCCATGAACAGCTTAATTACAAGGTCCTCTCTATACTCTTTTCTTAATGACATGGAAATTATTAAAAAGCCATTGCATCTATGAGGATACTATGTTCCTTCAGAACTTCAGCTAATGACTCCCCAACAGCAAGGAGAGAGTGCCTAATTACCATCATGCATTTAGAAATTAAAACAAAAACGTAGTGTCTTTGCTGTAGCTCCATGTTGTCAATTCTGTCCATAAGAGCTCGTTTTGTAAGATTTTCTCATGTTTTGACTAAGAAACTGTACATTATTTCTCTACATTTATGCCTCCAAATGCTTTTCCACTTTGCAGCTTTAGCTGCAAATGTAGTTTTATGAGCCTCAGTATACTTGTCTGCCAAAGTAAAATGGTGAGATTTCTGGTCTGACAGGTAAAATGTTTAAGAATCACCTCCTCATTCTAATAAGCAAAAAAGCTAAATAGACTAAAAAAAATCAACTTATTTCATCAGAAAATTGAGGTCATAGGCAAACTATTGTGCCTAAAATTGAAGAAACATGCAAATGTATGCATAATCAGAGCAGAACCTATGAAGAGAAACTTCAGTGGGACCATCCAGGGGAGGGAGACCAAAGGACTAGTGTAGACCAGACTTAGACAAAAAACCTCCTGCAGAACCAAGTCATAGATGATCTATGTATACCTCCAAGAGATACAGTAAATACTAGAGAAGAATCATCTCATGCTTCTAGCAGAAGAAGGGAAAAGGGAACCATTTGAAGATATGCGAGAGCATTTTGTTGTTCCTAATAAGTTCTGTCCTCAAGAGAAAGTGTTTAACCAGAATCTAACCTACTGGGTTGATATCAGAGCCTAATTCACTTGGAGAAGATAAATACACAACTCTAGCCTCCTGTAGCTACCTTAGACTCTATCAAAGGGGAAGGTAAACAGAGAAGCACTGTTCAGTTCACAGTCCAGGTGCATATGCACATCACATGACTGAATCATAGTCATAGGGTCATAGAGTGCTTCTTTTTCCCTCTAATGATACAGGAAAATCTTTAATGTTTATGTGCGTAAAAACAGAATCTTAAAGTAAACAAAAACTGAAAGAGAAAAATAGATGAATGCACTATTACAGATGGATATTTTAATATTCTTCTCTTCATAAATGCACAGATCTAGGGGGCAGAAAATCTGGAAGCATATAGTTGAAGTCAACAGCACCATCAAGCAACTGAATATAATTGACATCTCTAGACTTTTTTTTTATTTTGAAGAGAATAAAACTGAAAAAAAAGTGTCAATCAAAACAAAACAATGAAAGTGATACAAGACTTCAAAACAAGATAAAAATAAACCAACAATGGCTACCATAATCACTAGACTTTTTAACAATAGTAGAATACACATTATTTTCAAGCTTGCATAGAACAGTTATGATGAAAGGCCAAATTGTGGGCTGCAAGTCACACCCTAAGCAATTTTAAAAAATCATAATCACACAACACCTATGATCAGACTATCAATTAGAAAATTCCAAAATACTTGGCGATTAAATCACATATTTCTACACAGCAATTGGATCAAAGAATAAATCTCAAGAAATTCAGAAGTGTTTTAAACTGAAAAGAAATACAACTTATCAAAATGTGTGTGATAAAGTGCTCAGAGGAAATTGAAGTAATACACATAATAAATGTGTATTAGAAAAGAAGAAAAATTAAGGATCAATGATCTAAACTTCCATCATACACAATTAGAAAGAGAAAATTAAATCCAATGTTAGAGGAAGAAAGAAATAAAAACTAGGGAAAATCAGTGAGATATAAAGCAGTAATAGAGAAAATTAATGAAATTCAAACCTGATTCTTAGAAAAGGTAAATGAGATTTATAAACTTTTAACAAGGAAAATCAGAGAATAAAGAGAAAAGACACAAAATCCTAACAACTCTATGTTAATAACCTAGATGTACATAAATTTAATAACCTAGATTATAGTAATCAACTCCTTAAAAGGCATCCTCCAAAAATCACGAGAATAAATAAATAATTTGCATACTTCTGAATCTATTAAAAATATATAACCACTGATTAATATCTCTACAAAACAGAAAGTTGGGTTTACTGGTGAATTATCAAATATATATTTTTTAATTCTCAATAATTTCTTCCAGAAGATAAAAACAGAGGGTACAATTTTTAATTAATTCTACAAGCCAGACAAGTATCTATTTTTAAAACAAGACAAAAACATTACAAGTAAACTATCAACTAATATTTCTCATAAACACAGGTGTAAAATTCCTCAAAAAGTATTATCAAGTCATATAATTTATAAAAATAATTATACACTATGATTAGAGGGATTCATTCTAGTTATAAAAGGTAATCAAAAGTTTGAAAATAAATTAATATAATGCACCACAATCTAAAAAAGTCACATAATCATATCAATAGATGCAGAAAAGGCATCTGAAAAAATCTAACAGTTTAATGAGAGATATTACTGAACTAGGAGCAGAGGGGGTTTTGCTCAACCTGACAAACAGCACCTTTAAAAATCTTGCATCTAGCATCTTGCCAAATGGTAAAAAACTCAATGCTTTCTCACTAAGATCAGAAATATGACAAGACATTCCTTCTTACAACTAATTTTCAACATTGCACAGTGCATTATGGATAATACAGTAAGGAAACAAAAATAAATAAACAATGTACATTTGGATGAAGAAGAAATAAAAATGTCTTTGATTGAAAGTGATGTGATCTCCTACTTATAAAATCAAAAAATTTGAGAAATATTCTTAGAATTAATAAAGAATTTTAGCAAGATTGCCAGATATAAGCTTAAAATGTAAAAGTCAATTGCATACCAATCAAGTGAAAAAAAAATATGAAAGGTAAAATACATTGGCATTTATATTAGTATTAATAATGAAATGTTTTGGTATAAATCATTATGAGAAAACTGCGAAGTTTTGATGAAAAATACAAAGAATTATGTACATAAAGAGATATTCCGCATTCATGAATAGGACTTAGTATTGTCAAGAGAACAGTTCATACCAACTTGACTCATAGACTGAATGAAATCTCAGTCAAAGTCACAAGAAGTTATCTTTTGGATATTTGATAAATGTTCCTAAAATTTATATAGACCAGCAAGATTGCAGAATGAGCAACTGACTATTAAAGCAAATGATAAAAAATAATTGACATTGAAATTCACTAGCCCTAACCATTAAACTACAGTAAAAAAGCTTATTATGATTACCAGGGTTAGCAATAACGTGCTGTATATTTTAAAAAATTAGAAGAGAGGAATTGGAATATTCTTATGACAAATGATAAATATTTGAGGAAGTAGATATTTAAAATCTGTTTTAAGCATTACACAGTGTGTATGTATCATATGGTATCCTATAAATATGTACAGTTTTTATGTATCGGTTAAAATAAATTTGAATTTATAAAACATAAAATAAAAAAGAATGTAATGTTGCTGAAAGAAAAGACAGATTAATGAAACCTAGTAAAGAGTTCAGAAACACACCAATATAGTCAGCTGATCTTTAACAAAGGGGTAAAAGTAGTGAGATCCAGGAAACATAGTCTTTCCAACAAATAGTGGTGGGATAAGTGGATATGTAAACCTGACATCTATCACAAAAATCAACTCAAAATGGATTACAGACCTAGAAGAAAAATGGAAAACTCTAAAACTCCTGCAAGATAACACAAGAGAAAACTTAGACAATTCTGATGATGGCTATGTCTTTTTAGATATGACACAAAAAGTACAAAGCATGAAGAAATAAGTAAGAAGTCACATTTCATTAAAATTAAGCATTTTTTTCCTCTGTGAATTAAAATGTAAACAGAAGATAATTAAAGACAGAAAATGGAAAAGAAGTATCCACACTGGATAAATAGCTATTACCCAAAATATACAAACAACTTTTAAAACTCAGGAATAAGGAAACCAACAACTTGAATAAAAAAATGTTAAAATACTTGAACATGGCAATAGAAGATGTTCACTATCATACATTGCAAGGAAGTTCACTTTAAAATATTAATGTAGATACTGCTACATATCTAACGGTTAAATCCAAGACGCTGACAATACCACGGGGTGGTGAGGTTGTAGGACGATAAGAGCTATAATTCCTTGAGGATGGGAATATAAGATAATACTGTAGAAGGCAGATTGGTGACTTTTACTCTTACCATAAAATTCTGCAATTGTGTTCTTTGATGTTTTCTCAATGAATGAAATCTTGTATGTACATAAACTACACAGACATGTGTGAGGCAGCTTTATTCATTACTGCTCAACCTTGATGTGATAAACTGTGGTACATTCAAGTAACGGAATTCTACTAATTGCTGAAAAAAGCAAGTTGTCAAACCATAAAAAAATGGAGATAGTAAATGCATTTGCTAAGTAAATGAAGCAACACACTACAATGTTATATATTTGGAATCACATAGTATATACCATCTTTATTTAAGGACGTGTTGGCATCATGCTATATGCAGGGAAAAACGATGCAGACAAAAAAAACATTAGTCTTACTTACTAAGATTTAGCTGGGGAGGTAGGGATGAATAACCGGAGGTCAGATTTCTAGGGTAATTAAACTGTTTTGCAGTCTTCAAACGGTGAATACATGTCATTATTTACCCATAGATTATACAACAACAAAAATGGCACATAATTTAAACTTTGGACTTCAGATGACATAAACTGTGTTGCTGTAGGTTCACTGATTGTAATGTGTGAACCACTGTAGTAGGGAGTTTGGTAGTGGGAAAAGTTATGTAAGTGTAGGAACCGTGGGTAAAGGTTACCTTTCTGAACTTTCTGCACAATTTCCCTGTGAAGCCAAAAATTTTCAAAAAGGTTTATTCATATTTAAAAATAAAATATGGTCCATTTGGCTAGCATTTGATGGACAAATTATTCAAACTTTCAGAATTTTTAAACCTATGTTGCCATGAAACTATGAAGTACCAAGGTACATATTTTCCTACGGATTTATAATTAGACTTGCAATTATTTTAACAGAGAGTATGAAATTATTAGTTCTTTAAAAATAAAATGGCCACACTTTATAAGAAAAGCTATAGTAGCAATTGAGATGAAATTGAAATGCAATGTTGCTCAGAAATGGAACAGAGTTTAGAGAAAATTTAAGCTGATATTTGAGACAGAATTCATAATTTGAGGTTCAAATTGAAAATGATTGGTTATTTTTTAATCTGTAATTTGAACCTATGAGGTCAAACTGTATACAATGAGTTACTTTTTTTTAGATTTATAGTTATTTTGAGTTGAGGAACTATATATGACAGTGGACGTTATCCTGAAATTCATGAAAGAATATTTCTTGTATTCAAGGGAAAAAAATATAAATGGTAAATAACTATTGATAATTTCTACTAGGACATTTAAGCAGTTTCTTATTCTCTACCTGTTATCTTATTGTTTCTTCTACGTAGCCATTCATAAGATTGTAACTCAATTATTTTCTTCTAGTATGGAGCAATTTAGTTGATGACTTGAGCATGTGAAGTGTTGAATTATGGGATTGGTAGAGAAGATGCCATCCTTATCTAGATGTATTCTTATTTATAGGGCAGTACCCAGTGCATTTTCTCTTATTTCTTCACATATCACAATCTAGAGTGATATGGAAAATTCCTAAACTCACATGTCTAATCATTCACTCAGTGATTACTTATTGAACATTTATTATGCTCTAGAATATATTATTAATCAAAAGAATAGTTACTCTTCCATCATAGAATTTATTGTTCACTGCAAGAGATAGACATCAATGTAATAATGATCTTCCATGATAAGGGCTAGGAAGAGACAATGTGCAAGAGTGTATAATAAAAATTTGGTCTGAGGAAGTCAGGTAAAATCCTCTGAGGGAGTAAAACCCAAGCTGAAATCAAACATGAAATAAAAGTTAACTGCTAAGGGATGAGAGCAAAAAGATTTCCAGGCAGAACATATTTAGTTAAATATTTAGTATACACTAGGCTTAACATGAGTTTACTGTGAACATAAAACAGTATGGAATACAATAATTGCTTACACAAATGCTACTTCTTTGATTTAAATATATACTTCATAAATATATAAATATATACTTCAAACTCCAAATTAAACTGTTTCTATTAATAAGATGAAATCATTTTTTCTATTTTTCTAAATACAGTTAAAATAATTTCAAGAGATAGAAATATTGTACAAAAGCAAACAAAACAGTTGAATTACCTTCATTGTGTTGTACCAAATAGCTTCTATCCTTGTTCCTTTATTTAAAAATAAATTTAGCATTCAACACCTTATTTTTAATCAATGCAAATTGATTTTTTCTCAAAAAATATTTATTTCTTTTAAGAATTTCCATTTATAACCTGCCGTTCTTGACAGAGAGGACAGTCTTATAAGGGAAAGGGGTGCAGTAGCCCCAAGGAGACCTCTTGACCAGTCAGAATGCTCATTATCAGCCCAATTATCCCCTGATAATTGGCCTGCCCATGGGGATAATAGGCTGGGATGACTTAACTCAGTGCTGACATATTCTCAGCATCCTAAACACTCATTCTAAATATCTTAATTTTTACATATTAAATAAGGGAAAAGTCTGATTCTGGTAGTATACTCTATTTGCTTAACATTTAACTTCCTATGGGTACTGATGGGCCATTCTGCTGAAACCAGGGAATATTCCTTTTTTCTAGCAAACTTTGCAGTTCTGACAATAATTTTTACACAAAGTCGAGCTTTCTCATTTTGTCTGTGTACAACATTGTCCAAAAAACAAGTCTTCTTAGACTGTGAAATTTACTCATAGGATAAGACTCTCAGAATGGAGTGCCTGGGCTTGTTAATGCTTACCAGCATTTCAACACTTCTAGCTGGCTGGCTCATGTCCAAATGAGTCTAGGAAATGGCCAAGGAGAGAAATAGTGGTGGAATTTTTCAGAAGACAGGGTATTTGCTTTTGTGTGTCTCTTGAAATAATTAGGTCGAATTAAGTTAATGCTAATAGTCTAGTGCTTTAAAGTTTCCAATTTGAGGCTCAAATGTTCTCATTTTTATATGTCTAGTGCTCCTGAAAACTTGTTAGCAGGATAAGGATGTTTGTAGGCTTTGAGTTTCCTTTTTCAAAGCTGTATAAATTTATCTGTTTAATAAAAAGTTTGCATACTGGCCAGAAACCAAGTGGACAAACTGTACTCACTAACCCTTTAATACTTGGCTCCTTTGTATAATGACCTAGTCCATTATTAGATAATGAAAGAGTGTATGAGAAAGTGGGAGATTATTTATGATGGAAACAAAATGAAACTAATGGGACAAGATTTGAAAGCTGTGATGCATGAAAGGTGCTATGCAGGCAGCTCTGGCACCATGACAAACAGAGATAAAGGCTCAGTGGGAAGCAACAGTGTGAACATGACTATGAAGAAGAAAGAATGGATTTCCTGAATGAATCCTTGCCATCTGGTGTTTGTTTAATACACAATGAAGGTCAAATGGCTACTGATCCTTTTTTCTATAGTCCAGTGAATACAAGAATGAGAGGAATCAATGAGTTTATCGATATGTCTGGAAATGACTCTCCATATGATCTGATTGAGTCAATAAAACTCAAGTAACTTGTCATTACTCTTTTCAAGAGTGGTTCAGATAATACAGCTACAATCCTGTCTTTTTTGTAAGCCAATTTGTTGGATCAAATGCAGTGGTTACACTTTTCAAAATTAACGTCATGAATCATTTAATTTTATATGTATGCATAATTAATAAGAAAGTCCTGAAGGAAACTCAAAAAACTGAATGTCACTCCCATCTTCAAATATATGTGTTAATCATTTGTTTCTGTTGAATGGTGGTAGATTAATCTTTTCTTTCCACTATGCCTTTTCTATGTATGAGATTGATTACACACCTATTTTATGTAATTATTCCTAGGGGACATATTAACTTTGGTGAAATATGTTTGTTATGCATTATGTGTAAACAGCATACGCTTTGGGAAAGTCATACAAAAGTAGAACATATTATTTTACATAACATTCTCTTTCCCAAAGGTTGGTTCATTAATGTACTTTCACAATATAATCTGAAACTCTTAGCCTCTATTGCTGAAGTTGCAGGGTTTTCTGTTATTTTTCAAGACTAAAATAAAAGATAATTTTTCACAGTAATATTTCTCAGCTGCCATGAAAACAGGGATAGGAGAAGCCAAAAATAGAGAAGCCAGCTGTGAGAGGCTGCTTTTCTTTTTTTTTTCAGGATAACTCAGAAGTCTTTCGAATCCATTTCATAAGGAGTGTGTGCATGCAAATACTGTTTCACATGCCTGCTTGCTATAGTTTAGAGGCTGATACACACTCATCTGTGGTAGAACGTATGTTATCTGTTGTACAGGTAGTTAAATCATTGAGTTCATCGTTGAAGTAGATGCTTTGGGTAATCTTTTATCTCTTCCTGTTTTGAAGAAGAAAACTATCTGTACTGAAGCTATCTAATTAAAGTAGAAGTGGAATAATTATGAAAAAAATTCACTTCTTCTTCAAGTCAACTCATTGCATTATATTCTAGTGCCAAACATTTTGCTGGTGTTTTGATTTTTCTCTCCCAGAGTGTCAAAGTATATCATGCTCCCCTGAATATGTAAAAGGAAAAAGAATCACCCATCATTCTCCCATACAGAGGCATCATGTCAATATAATGATCTTATTTTTAAATTATTTTCCTTATATAATTGTGATAATAATGTAAATGGAATTTTATAACTTGTTGCATTTTGCTTAGTATTTTGTCCAAGTATTTCATTTGAAAAGCGACATGAACTGGCTGTTTTCTACTTCTGTTACCACTGTATTTGTGAGACTGTATTTTAACACAATGCCTTTAGTTTGGTGCTTACGTATTTTTATTCATCAGCTGTAAAACCTTAAAAAATAAGAACTTACACTTCATATGTCTTTTGCGACATAAAAAAGATAAGTAATGATTAAAGTTAAGATAACAGTAGGTAATTGCCTGCCAGTGAGAAATTGCTTATCTACCAGGGATTTTAAGACAAAGATTTACAACAGAAATGCTGTGAAACTTTACTATAGCCTGTAGAGATTTGAATTCTATAACCTAATGAGACCCATGAAAGTTCAAGATACAAATATTCTGTTTGATTGAGAGATTAATTACATTATGATCAATATATGTTCATTTTTTGACCAATTGTTCATCACTTAGAAGACCTTGAGGACCTTCAATTGCAAGTGTCATCCATGTGGACTGGTAGGCACAGAGCTAAAGAGTCCTGCTTACATTCTGAGTTAACTCAGAAGGTGCTGCAAATCCTGAGTTTAAAATGACTTTCAGACTACCTCAGATTTTCTCAAGGTGAAGGGTGCAACAGAAATGTCAAAATGTGATGAGTACAATTATATTTTCTGTTATCAACCAATAACTTTCCCTTTTATGACTTATTTATTTGAAAGTTGATAAAGAACTGAGATGCAGTTTTATATTCAAACTTTAAGTAAATAAAAAGTAAATTTGGGATTCATTCAACATAAATAGACTTAATCATATATACTTACTTTCAGATCCATGAATCTTAGCTGTATACTTATTTTTCTTGCTGTTCTTTTTTTAAAACAAAAATATGTGGGCATAAGGATGTTGGGATTATGCAAACAACTAGTAATTTTAACTGTAACAATTCTTTATGTGTTTCTACTATGCTTCCTTGTCATTTTTTAGGATGTGATTCATTAGATAAAATGTGATCCTTTATTTTTTGTATCAATTTACCTTTGAATAGTAAAGACTTATATTTTAAAAATTTATCAAAAGAAAGAACTTGATGTTATGCCATTTTAGCTAAAATTTGTCTGTTTATCAAAATATATGATTTGGCACATTTAAAATAATAGATAACTTTCAAAATCTTATAAAACAGCTCTTTTACGGAAAATTGTATACATTTCAAATATGATGGTTGTGTGTGTGCATGCATCATTGTATCTTGTAATATTAATGTTGTGTTTTATAATTTTCTCCTAGATATCAAAATGAGAACTTTGAGAACTTGATGAGTAACATATTTTTACTGACAATCATTTAGCTTATACAGAATGTTTTGAGGGCTTCATTACAAGGGATGATAGATTTAATTTTAGGTTAAGATTTAAATGAAAGTTATTTCCTTCAAAAAATATATATATATTCAGTACCTAAAAGATGATGCTTTTTGTTTGGGTCCAACTAATGGGCAAGCAACAAAACAATTCAAAGGAAATGCTAACAGCACAAAGGGTTTAAATAGGAAGATGGCCAGAGGATCAAACAATTAACCCCAAGAAGTTGGGTTCAGTGCCTTTATTGGAGGATTAGAGAGACAAAATAAGGTCATTTCTCTTGTATAGAAGAAGATAGAGAGGTCAAGAACTGAGAAACATGGACAGCGAAAAGAAGAAGAAAGTACACGGTGGTACTCTTTATTTCCTGCTATGTTACAAAGGTCAAACTGATAGCACTTTCTGAACTTTGAAGACATGATATTCCTTTACAGAGATTTGTGTTCCAAAGTTATATTCACAGAATTTTCTTCAAATAGCAATGGA
>RJWT010034433.1:0-13683 GCA_004365215.1 Cuniculus paca
ATTCTCTGTTTAGCATTGAAATGTTTAAACTAACAAAATCCAAATTTTAGGAGATTCAAAACAGGCTGTTAGGCCTTAAAGGTAAGACACATTAAATCCATTTATACTCCTTGGTTTCTTGATCTATACGTTAAATCTAAAAAGAGAACAGCTCTACACAAAGTTTGGTGCTGGAAGCAGAATGGATGGGGAAAGTAAATACACATCCCATAAATCTACCCTAATGAAGACAAACCTATGATGGGAGTTCAGTGTACTCAGTTTGCCAAAGACAGACTAGTCTCTCTGGGAAATCATATAGGAGAAACTCAAGTTTTACTTGAGATTTTAACAAGTGCGGCTCCCGTTTTTGTAGTAGGAACCAGATCAGCTGCAATCTAGAAAAGTCTAGGTTATTAAGGCCAGCATTACCTCCTTATTTGTTATCACTCTTTACTCACAAGCCTATTAAGCAAGACCTGGATTGGATGAAGAAAGATGATTGATATTGACAAGGATAACATGGACTAAATGGTTATTGAAAGACTTCCACAGTGAGGTATTTCTGAAGTTTTCATCGCGGGCACAAATATTCTTATACCATGGACTAGTTCCAAGAGACTCCTCTACATTTCTCTTCCATCAAGTCGATTTCTTATCAGTCTTCCTGCCTTATTACCTTCAAAGCCCAGATTACCCAACCTAGTTACTGAGCTATCCAATTTACTGGTGTAAATTGGTAGTTCTTGCAAAGACATTTTTTCCTTTCCTTTCAATCTTATCTCCCAAATGAGTTTATAGTAAAGCAATCTTCTGTCATCTGCTTTTAGAAAGTCATTAATCATCTTTAAAGTACCATGAAATCCTCCCCTGCTCCCTTACTCCCCTCCCCTACAGAAATGCCCTTAGAAGGCCATTCTGAAAGATCAGTTGGACAACCATATTGGTCAAGTGCCTGCTCACAAAACTTTGTTATACTCAGAACCTGATAAATTTGAATTTTGTGTTTACCATTTCAATTTGTTGATGGAAAGCTGCTCATTCTACTTGCCTTTATCCTTGGAAGATAAAATAACAACGGTTCATTTTAGAAGTTCAGATTATAGTTATCCATTTATAGGGTTTACCCAAGATCAATAAGGATCCAAGGTATTTGGATTTGCAGTAAAACTGTAGTGGCCTCTACTGTAGCTCTCTTATTTGAACTTCAGCATGGTCTACGCAGCATAACAATGTGCTAAATATATCATGAGCCCTGTTGATTCTTAGGGATCAAGAAGGAGAACTGCTTGTACTACAGCTGGGATGTTTTCCTTGCTCTGGTCATATTATTTGTAAACAGTTTTGTAAGCAGTTCATTTTATAAGCTTGTTGGAGCCACATGTCCACATATGTTATCTGTTAATCCAAGTAATCCCACAAGCAGTTGAGTCTCTTCCTTATTAGTTAGTATAAAGAGAACAATTAGTAGGCTTTTGTTTTGGAAAAGACATTTTAACAAGCCCAGGAGAACTGGACACTCATTTTTAGGGAGACAGTGGATCTCTGAATTCATGTGATACATATTACATCTTCTACCACAATTAATTACTAACAAAATATTTATTTCATTGTTACTTCATACATAGTCGTGGTTGAATGATTGAGATAATATGCAAACATTATAGCCTAAATGTTTAAAAGATGACAAAATATACCAGTGAGATGTCCTAAATTATCATGAGATGATAAAAAAAATCCTTGAGTGCTGAATTATGTCATAAAACTAGGAGATAAAGATGAAGGTTTCTGTTGTTCCTATCAAGTGAAAGCAAACGTCTTCCAATAATCTTTAACTCTTTGACCTCTACCTACTGAAATGGAGAGCTCCAAATATGCTATGTTTATAGCTTCAACTTCCAAGTACTAATATGCTTGTAATTACCATAATTCATTGTCATTTTATCTTCTGACATCCACCTGACAAGTGGATCATACTGTCATTTTGGTTCCCAAGACCTGGTTTTGGTTCAGGCTATGTTCAATAATCCTTGAAAGATTTAAATACTTCACTTCTCTGAGAGCATAGCAGCCACAAAGGAAGAAAGATCTAAATAGGTAGAGGTGACATTGATACAGAATATTTTCTCAAAGGTATCAATCCCTTATTTATTCAAGGAAATCTGGCTGTGTGTGACGAGGCTAAAAGTCGGACTTCAGCAAACCTAGAGTTGTACGTGAAACTAGTAAAGATAGTGATATTTCAGAAGCCTATTTGTTTTGATTTCAGGATTTCATGATCACTGAGCTATTATCAGAATACTGTGAGCTCAACTAGTTCAAAAAGTAATTATATTCACCTTGTCTCCGGCATATATTATGCTGTTCGGCTCCTACACACACGGAATTTCAACATTTCCCCTGAAATCAGGGAACCCGTGCTAATGACAATGTCAGTTACATCTCCAGCTACAGACACACAGCCTCCAATAAGATCTCCTATAAGAGTTTTGCTGAGATTCTTGTACTTTCCTCATCATTCAATAAATAACTCAATGAACATATTGTCTTCAGGTCCTCTTGCACATGTAATAACTTATTCCAATATTTATATTTCTGTAGAATTTTGTATTCTTTCTTCCACATTACAACAAAACATTTCTAACATTGCCACTCTACTTAGCATGAATTATCACTAAATTTATTTCCTAAAGGGATTATTATTTCCAGTGTAAAATTTTTTTTAATTCTTTAGAAAGAATATCAATTTGTGTGAAGATGAATTACAAAACACAGCAGACAGATAAATATCAACAAAGTTGCATCCATGAACGCATGTTCAGAAAATTACTGGAAAATACACCCTACCAAAAGAAAATAAAAATACGTAAGATGCATAAAAGAAGATCAGCACAGAAGAAAAAAGGCTAAAAATATTTAGAATAATGGTGGAGGTAGACAACAAAGGAGAAGGATTCTGTACTAGGCCCAGAGGGTGACTTGCCAGACTGAAGCAGGTCAGAAAGCTCTGATACTTCATCAGTACTATGGAATTAACACATCAGTCGAATATTTGACTAAGATTAAGGGCTTCAATTAGTAATATGCTTAAGTAAAATTAAATCAAAAGAATAAAAACACATCTAATAACTCCAGAGAAAATGACAATTCTTTGTTGGAAAAGAAGTAATTGCAGCATATTTTAAGTCTCATCAAGAGAGCTTAACATTTACACAGTCATAATAATGCATATTATGAATATTGATCTAACTAAAATTATTATATAATGATAATAAAATAATGGCAGCATAAGAAGAAAGAGATCATTTGTGTTTGTATGTGTGTGTGTATGTGTGTGTGTGTGTGTGGTTTTGAAGGCAATGAAATTTTATCAAGGTAAGCTTTATTTTCACCTTCTATATTAACAGAGAATACTTAAGATTAACAAGCTTCAAAATGAAAATTTTGAAGAACCTGGAATTACATACTAAGAAAACAACTAACAGCTGAAAGTGTTTACCTGCAGCTGGAGGGTAAGCAATAATGACAGAGGACCAATGTGTGTCACAAGCAAACCTTGTATATTAATGAGGATATTTCAACTACGGGCATGAATAAACTTGATATGAATAAATTCCCTTTTGCTGCAGGGAATAAATTATAAATAAGTATAATTTAGGTATCTAAAATTTGAGTGCCAAACAAATTTCATCTCATCTAATCATTAAAAAAAACTCTGAGTTAGGCATTATTTCCATGTTTCACGTGAGAAAATTGGCATTCAGAAAGATAAGGTCACTTCTCCACAACTCCCATTTATCAGTACTGTATTCAGGAACCAAACTTTGGACCATCTGACTTCAAAGTTCTTGTTCTTTTTATTACAAATGTACTTCCTTCAATAAAATGTCTTCATAAGGTGACAAAAGGAGTCTTGGGTTAGGCCTATAATAAATAGTTTTTAAATGTGTTGTAAGGAAAAGAAATGGATCCTTAGCACAAAGAACAATGGAAAGAATGTTGAGGAAAACTAAGGAGAGCTAGTTCGATTGTTCCACACTTGGACCATGAAACAGGAAATACTGGTGTTGGTTGGCTTTAATGTAGAGAAGGCCAAAAGATTTTCTCATTAATATCAGGATATAGAGGCAAATAAAGAAGACTTTGTCCACTAAGTTACTTCCTTATAAAACTACATTTTTCTGACAGGGCAACAAACACACATCCATCTGGAAAACTCCTTTGTCATAAGAGCAGATGTTTAAATGACCCACAACAAGAAGAAAAGTAAATGCAGAGTAAGATCTCTTGGCAAAACAAAGAATTATAACAGGAGCATCAATTTCTGTGACCATAGACAAAAGACAATTTGCTTAACCAAGATGCAGGCATGGACATAGCCCTACTGCGCCAAAGATAATCCACATTCATGCATTAAAATCATCTTTGCATAGAACACAAATGCACAACAAACACGAATAAAAATAAAAATGTTTATCTTTCTTTACGATGCTTCTAATCTAACAATTACCAAAAATTGTTCAGAGGAACAATTGAATTTTTATCAAAGCTTTACTGTCAAATTTATATTGAAGTTTATGGAATAATAAAACTCTTCAAAATTCATTTCAGTAAACACAGTCTAAGGATTATTTAAAATGCTGTTTCTTAAGTGTCTTCGACCTTCTCTAGACTCTAAGACACAATCTTTATAAAAAGAGTGGTACAAAACTGTGCATTTATGCTATTTGTAATAATCACCTATGAGTATATATTATGAAAATAGTACCAAAATTAGTTCATATAATTGTAAAATAAAAACACTACTGTGAACAAACCAATGTCAAAGCAAATTGCATGGATGAGAAAAAGCAGCAGATGTCCCAACAGTTACACTAAGTACTATTATAATAAAAATCTAATGACTTGGATAGTTAGGTTAATAACATACTAAAAGAAAACATTTGTTTTTTAAAAGGAGTTAATTTGAAGTTATGTTACATTTTGTGCAATACCATGATAATTTAACAAAGACTGTCTTACATTCTCAGATGCTGGCTTGGCATGCTGAATGAAAATGTATTATTCAAGTGTTTTGCCTATGGCCAAGTTTTAAAGAAGGTAATTATGATTCCAGGTATTTGAGAAGAGAGGTCCAACTTCTTCCACAAAAAGCACAATAGGTGAGCTGCTACCTGAATTTGAACTAGAAATCTCATATAGGAAAGAAAATGATGCATGCTTGCTAAAAAAAAGTGACAATTTTGTCTCTACCAAGGTGTGTAAAGATTCATAATTCAACATAAAATAACTATATGGCAGATGCATACTTATAAATTATGTCTTTCCACAAAAAGATGCTTAGGTATGAACTTCTGTCATCCTGGTGATTCCATGAGAGATCCAGTGTACTGGGGAGAAACAGATACTGAAAGGCAGGCTCACTCAAAACGTTGGCAGAAGGAGTAAAAATTTTGTATTGGGACCTTTTACAGTCACGTGGAACTGGGTCAAGGACTCAGAATTTCTTCACTGTTCCAGGTATCAATGCACATAACTAAAGAAGATGGGAAGAGTCACGCTCATGCTGCCAGACAAACAAAATAGTCTGTGACTCATAAAGGAGTTCAGAGCTAAGTTTTTAATTTCCCACACCCATATATACATAATGCCTTGGCTTCTCCTAAGAATATGTTAGTCAGGCTTTGGAAGATGAGAAGAAAGAGAGATATGACAAGTTTTATCTAAGTAATAGAAGCTTTGTAAGAAAATATCTTAAAAAAAAAAAAAGAAGAAGAAGAAGGCCTGGCATGGTGACGCATACCTGTAATCCCACCCCTCAGGAGGCTGAGGCAAGAGGATCACTGTGAGTTTGAGGATGGCCTCAAAAAGATTTCTGCTTTTCTCGTTATCTCTTCAAGTCCCTAGGTAATCTACTTTCTGATTAGTAGAGAAAAAGAGAGAGTCAAATGTGTCCTTTTAAAAATTTGCTAATAAAATCCTTTATGCCTTTTTAAAAATAAGTTAATTAATCAATTAATTAATAGAAACGACCAAGCAAGTCTTAAAAAAATGGAAAAAAATCTAATGACTATTAAAAAGTGAAAGAAGTCAGTCTTGAAAAACTATACTGTATATTATATGATTTTTATATAATATTTTGGAAGAGACAAAACTATAAATAGAATAAAAAGATCAAGTTGGCCAAAGGTTAGAAGGAAAAGAAAATGAGTAAGCTGAACACAGATTTTTTTAGGGCGGTAAAAATACTCTTGTTAGATACTATGACAGTGAATACATATCATTATACATTTGCTCAAACTCATATAATATAAAACACCAAGAATAAATTTTAACATAAATTACAGACTCTGAATTATGATAATGTATCATGTAGCTTAATCAACTGCTACAAACTCACTACTCTAGTAGATATTTCTAACAGGGAGGGATATGCATAGATGAGGCTGAGAGCATATAGCAACTCTCTGTACCTTTTATTCACATTGTGAACCTAAAACTGCTCTAAGCAATAGTCTATTAAAGAGAAAAGATCACTGACGCACATATTTGGGTAAATACTGCACCTGAGAACCTTGAGACACAATGTAAACTCTTGTGTTAAGTGAAAATATTACTGTGTTTGGAGATGATCTTATTTTTGGGTTCTATATGGAATTCCTATATATTGGATTTGCTGATAATAAAGGTCTACTATAGTAAGTCTAAATCACTCATGTATTTACAAACAAAAGTATTTGTTAGAAGTAACACAAAACTAGCATAGTTGAAGTCTGCTTTTCACACAAAGTCACATCTTCCAGGATCATCAGCTCAGCCTCTGCTACCACATAGATAGAGAAGTTTGTACAGCAAAATGAACATATATGGGTCTTGGTGTCAGACTGACTCACATGTTGATTTCTATATGTTATCAAAGTGACACTAAAGAAATTATTCAATCTCTAAGAGTCTCATTTTCCATTGACCAGTTAAATGTTAGCTGGAGGATAGGGGCTAGGTATCAAATTTTTACAGCCCCAGGATATTTTCTAACGTAAAGTCTGATTTGAAAACCTATACACTAAAGTTAAATATTCCTAGTGTGCCACAATGACCTAGAGGGTTTGTAAAATCTGAGGCTAGCTTGGCACCACCTCCAAAGTGTATGACTCTGTCACTCTAGAGTGAGCCATAAGATTTACATTTCTCATAAATTCTACTTGAAGCTCCACAGATCAAGCTTTGAGAATATGCCTATGCCCATGTAGATTACTTTTTATCCCCCTTGCATGATATCCATGAATCCCCAGGCATACCTTGCTTGAAGTCATTCAAACTCCCTTCTCTCCTACTCTTCCTTCTTCATCCAAATCTCCACCCACGTCTGGCAGTGTTAGTAATCCTCTATGTCCTTTGGATACTGTTACAATAATTATTTTTATCACAGCACCCAAATAAGGATGTCACATATTATTTGTTTAACTTTTGCTCTTCCTAATCTCAGTTCTGCAAGGGTAAAAATTATGCTCTATTCATTTTTATATCCCTGGCTTTGAGATAGATAAAAAGATGATAGAGATAAATAGATAGATAGATAGATAGATAGATAGATAGATAGATAGATAGACAGACAGACAGACAGACAGATAGATAGATAGAGATAATCTGACTTTAGCATCAGATTTATTTCCCTGAAAAAAAATTAACTTGAATCACTGCTGATGTGCACCTGTAGATATGTTATTAGAAACTTTTGTTTTTTTAAAGAAATGTATGGAGTATTTTGCTTTGTAAGAAGAATGTGTTTTTAGGGCTTTATTCTGGAGAACATCTTTTAGTCCCGCTATACCTCAACCTGACACATTCTTTCTCCATCAGCCTACGTACACTAAACTTGATAACCACAAATATCTATCACTGACTGCACTATGACTAGAAAATACTGAATTTTCCAAACGAGGATTTCTCACTTCTTTTTGTTCAACGTGAAAGCAAAAAACAGCAGTATGTGATTGGCCTTGTGGAGAAGCGTCATCTAAGGAAGCACAAAAGAATACCTGAGTTCAGCCTGATGGATGCACTGGATTCACAGGCCCAATGTCTGTGGGTTTCCTTGGTAAGGTGGAGACGAAAACTGTGTTCACTATCCGTGAACCTCAGGGTCTGTTTATAATTTCTTATTGAGTAAACTATGAACTCTTTGCTAGGAGGCCAAAAGCTAGCTATCTTTGCCGTGATGTAGTGTCATCGGTCTTGTTGCTGCTTGTTCTGCATTTCCTTTAAGCACATTATTGCTAATGAGATAAAGGAAGAAAAGCACACAAAGTAGAAATAGGAGAAGGAGAAAGAGAAGAAATAAATAAATGAAGATTGTGACATTGAATGTGTCAGTAAACTACTGAAAGCTCTGGAAAACAGTCTGATTAAACAGGGTCTTGGTTACTGAGTCTCAAAGAGATATTAAGGGAACTCTGCCTTGGTTTTTTTGTTGTTGTTGTTGTGTTTTGAGTATTTATTATTGTGGTAGTTGGAGAGAATGAGAAGTCAGAATCAGCTGGTAGAAAAACCTCGATTATTTTTTCAGCGTGTATTTTGAAAGGTGTTAGAAAGAGAAATGTTTGAAATAAAGTGTTAGGACAACAAAGAAAACTGTAGTGCTGTGTCCTACTCTTAAGAAAGAGAATTAAAGAAGACTCACATTTCCTCTGAGATTCAGGGAGAAAATATGAGCTTACCTGCTTGAAGCCTTGCCTACTAAAATTTCCCCTAAAGAGCAATACATTCCTAATTTTCTTATGATTACTATTTTTCCATCTGCTTAATGAATCCTATCACTCAATCCCCAGGCAGGTTCTCCTAAACCTAACAATGCCCTCACCTGTAGCTTCAGTCACTTACTTCGCAAGTATTTTCCCCATGGCTACTGTGTTTAAAACTTTATAGCGATTAAAGAATCACACGTACACACACACACAATTCTGTCTCTCTCCTCACACAGCTTTCAGAATCGAAAAGAACTGATAACAAAAATGTGCTCTAAAAGCAAGACCAAGCAGGGTTCAGTGACTCATGCCTATAATCTACACTATTCAAGAGTTGGTAAAAGGAGGATCACAAGTTCAAGGTCAGCCCAGGCAATTTAGCAAGTAATTTTATTGCCCCAAATACAAATTAAAAAGGCTTTAGATGTAGCTCAGCACAAAGGCCCTGAGATCAATCCCCAGTACTGAAGAATGAGAAATAAATAATTTTTAAAAGTAATAGCTACATCATCTACATCATAAAGACATTCAGAATGGGGCTGGGGATTTAGCTCAGTGGTGTAAGCACCTGCCTGGCAAGCGCAAGGTTGTGAGTTCAATCCCCAAAAGGTTGTGAGTTCCATCAAACCAAAAAAAAGACATCTGAAATGTAAATTAAGCAAGTCTCTGTGACCTTGGTGACTGAAAGAACAGTGGGATGCAGACAGTGTCTGTATGTTGAACAAATACAACTTTGCAAGAGATCATTCAGGATTCTGCATTGCCAACATATAATCTCCTCTAAAAGGAAGTGTTTAGCATCAGTGGAGAGAGTTAAAAAACAAAAATTTGAATTATTATTTTGGAGTCATGTAAGGAGATAAATTCATAAAGAATAATCATATCCTATGTCTGTTCTTTATTCTCATGTTTATTTGGATTAAAAATAACTAGAGAGTTCATTGCTAAGAAGTTTCTAAGAATACTGTATTTATACTTCATCGCTTTTCAGGAAACAAGAATAATTTTTCCACTCTTAACTGAAGACGAACAGCATCCTTTTCTTAAATATACTGTGAATGTAACATTGACCAGTTCAAGTCTGTCTCCCCTGTAGAATGTTACTCTCAGAGCAATTTTTTCCTCATCAGATATTATCTGCCCACGTAGCCCTTTTTAGAGTTATGTTATCTTTAGTTTTTTAATTGGTCTTCATTCAACTTAGAAAATGGATTTTGGACATTGCTATTTCAGTTTTAGGGAAAACATGCCTAACCCTGATTATAGTTTGCTACACTTTGAGTAAGCAAATTTCTTAACATAACCAAAACTTAGTGTACCTTTCCCCAGCACAGTGCATGCTGAACTATATCATACTATATATGCATCACAAGTAGTCAAGGGTGGTTTTATCAAAACAGAACAAAAAAATGTTTCCCTATGACTTTGGCATATTTAAAAAAAAATGCCTCTGAGCTCCAGCATGGGTCTTGATTAATACACAATTTCCTCTTTAAAATTAGAAACAAGAATCAAGAGTGCAGCTTAATAATTTTCATTTGTTCTTTCTTGCAAGCATCCTAATTAAGGCCTGGTTCTGAGACCTGATTAAGTAGTTCCTACATCTGACTGCAGTTTGCAGGCATCGCTGCAAGGAAGGAACTCGAGCCTATTTGGCATGAATGAGAACTATCTAGGAAGGAAGCAAGAGGTGGGAGATGCCGTGACACAAGGAGTTATCTGGTTTCGGTTTTGCTCTTGAACTTAGAGTCAGAATACAGCAACACTATTTAACAAGAAATGCCAGTCTGGTTGGAAAACATTAACTGATGATTGGCGTAGAACATTTTTTCAGGAATATCTTAGCTTTTAAGGCTTTTTTGTCCAGAATTCCTCAGCTAAACAATACCCAAGCAATATATATATTATTTTTTATTTGATTTAAAATGTAAAGGGTATTTGATTTCAATACTTAATGTTCTTAATCTTAAATCCTTTGTAATCATAAAATTAATTAGAAGTGTGAATATATGTATATTTTTATGGGTTTTTTTTTTTCCAGTATTAGAGACTGAACCCAGGGCCCTGCACATGCTAGGCAAATGCATTACTACTGAGCACTAGGTGGTACATTCCCAGCCCTAAAGCATATTTTTCATGACTTTCTTGTAGAAAAATAAATAAAAAACAATAATTATCAAGCACAAAACATTTGTTAAAGTGTTTTTAATTTAAATGCACCACACTTGAATTATTTCAGGATATTAATTTTTAAAACAGAAAGTTAGAGTGTAATATAGACAATATACATTAAATATTTCTGGCTAGTCTTGAGAAAATAGATATTCTAAGCATTCCTTTGTAACACAGGAATATAAGTCTAAACTGCTGTTATGAAAAATTGTATGAGGGTAAAATCAATTTCTTGGAAGCTGTGAGATGCTCCTCAATATTTTAAACTTAATTTTCTGTGACAAAGGCAGAGCCAGCACTGGAGGCTATCAAAAGCGAAAGGTAGTAGACACCTGAGAGATGCAGAGTTAGATTTCGTTCTCTCTCCATGATTCATCACTGCACCTATATTCTCTGCATTACACCCATCACTTCAGTTGTTCACCTAAATACATGAATTCAAAAGTCTCATAGAGCTCCTCTCGCACCTTTGCTTCCAGGTTTAGAGATAGCTTCCTGACTGCTCTCAGCACTTCAACTCTCTCTCTCCAGATCCACTTGAGTGGCAGAGTTTCATCGCTCCTCCTTCTGCACCAATTGGTTTCCATTAGTCCTTTGTTGGAAAGGCTTAGTCTCAGCCAGGTCCATCACAGGCATACTGAGGGCTCACATCCCTTTCTGCTTCAGAGCCTCCCTTCCGGAATGGTCTTATTCATGATGTTTCTGTATCCAAATACTGGATACACTTTCAGTTCCTAGTGGACCCTGTTAAAACGCTAATTTCAATCCAGTAAGTTTGGAGTGGAGTCTATGGTTCTGCTGTAATATCATTCTTGTGCTATAGTATTATTCTAGTATAATATCATCATCTCTTTTAGAAGCAAAGATTCAGACACCTGTTCCTTTTTGTCAGGGAAATACTGTTTTCAGCGAGAGCTTATGTGAAGGACCAGAAAAAAGAACTATACACACTAATAATCCTATGTCTGGTTGGATTGAGTTAAGAGTTAGGCAAATTTTAGTCCTTTCAAGAGTTACATGGTGGTGCATTGTTTTTTTTGGTAACTATGGACAAATATACCATAGAATTGTCTGGATCTGAATGAATGAACCCCAATAGGACCATGAAAGCTTCTGAAACAATTTTCCAAAGTGGTTAGATGCTCTAAAAAACTCAGCACTAGCCCAAATAACATGGCCAAACCTTGTCCAAATACTGTACTTCTGTCCCCGGGAAAGTGTGCCATGTATTTATTTGCTTTTATTCAGTCACTGTCCTCCTGCCAGCAGTGATCTATGAGTTGGATTCTCCCTGTCTGCTCCACTACCTGGTGTCCAGGACTCTGCAGTGAATAGTAACTCTGCCCTGACTTTAATCTTTGCTTCCCTTGGAAAGCTGAAATAATGCACTTTATAGCTCCAATCCTTGCAGTTCTGGTGTTATAGAGATTATATATGTTTTATGTAGAGCATTAGTGTGCATTAAGAACATAATTTACATGTCATAGGGGCTGGACGTTTAGCTCAGAGCACAAGAGCCCACCTGGCATGCACAAGGTTGTGAGTTCAATCCCCGGTACCAAAAAAAAAAAAAAAATTTACGTATTGTTTTCTATGTGGAAAACTGATGGAGATCAATAATAAAAATTTCTTGTTTTATTTTATTCCCACAGGTTTGCAGTACACGCACTTTACAATCACCTTGGGAGGTTCACACATGCACATACTACTGCTCCTTTCTTTGTTTAAAGCCCTTTCCTCTCCACCCCTCGCTCCTCCTCTAGTTCTCCTTTCCTCCTTTTCATTCCTGTTGATATTGTTAATCTTAGCTCAAGTTTGTGGCATATAATGTCCATGTTCATGGAGGTTATTAGGACCTTGTACCTGGCGGATCTTCACTCACCCTATTTCCCCATCCCCTCACCCTCATCCCTGGCTCTTGGTCCATTGGACTCCTTCCCATTTGCAAGGGGCCCAGCCCGTTGTCTCCTTTTATGCTTCCTTTACTTCTCTCTTAGTTTGTACTTTGCCTTACTCAAAGGAGAGATATCATATTTAAATTTGTGTGTCTAATTTTTCTCACTTAGTATTGTATTTTCTAGGTGCCTCCTTTTTTCCTACAATTATCTCAAATTTGTCCTTCTTTATAGTAATATTCCACTATATATAGATAACACAATTTCTTTATCTAATCTTTTGCAACAGGACAACTTTTAAAATGCACACTGTAACACCCCTTAGTTACACTACAGTGTAGAGAAAAAAATTAAAACCAATTATTTTGTACATGTGTCAAATACATTACTAAATATATTGCATTAGTTCTTTCCTTGAGTTCATACTCGTGATAAAAGCTTGAATCCTCTGAACTCTGGGGGTCCAAATATGGCCTTTTATCTAATTTTTCCTCTTTAAAACATGTATTAGTATATGTTTGGAGAACATGAAGTTTAACACTCACCTTGGAGGGTCTTTTATCTTAGTCTAATTGATCTAAGATTTTTTTAGACATTTATCTATAATAGATTTATACTAGATATTAGCCCTCTCAAGAATTACTGGCAATGCCGGGCATGGTGGCTCATGCCTGTAATCCCAGCACACAGGAGGCTGAGACAGGAGGATCGTTGTGAGTTCGAGACCAGCCTGGGCTACAAAGTGAGCTCAAGGCCAGCCTGAACAGCATAGTGAGACCCTGTCTCAAAAAGACAAGGGTGGGGGATCTAGCTCAGTGGCCTAAGCACCTGCCTGGCAAGCGCAAGGTCATGAGTTCAATCCCTGGTGCTGCAAAAAAAAAAAAAAAAAAGAA
>RJWT010034434.1:0-13678 GCA_004365215.1 Cuniculus paca
CGACACAGCAAATTTCCAGCACTTCCCCAAATGAAAAATGACCATGACAGGTAAATGTTTTGAAGTAATTCAAGATATAGCACAACAGCACAACTAAAGACACTCTTGAAAGAAGACTTTTAGAACTGCTTCAGAAGTGGCAAGAATGATGGGATATGTGTATTCTAAAAAAGAGAATATTTTGAGGGCAATTGATAGCAATGTGTCTTTCACTGTGATTTTTTTTTAAAAATTGCAAGCATATTTTAGATTATTCTAATACCCTATAGACTGTTAGAATATTCCCTTTTATGATTTCCCTGATTGAGTTTTTGCCCATTTTTTAAAAAAAGGTAGATTTTTCATTGTTGATTTGTAAAAATTCTTTATATATCCTGGATATGCACTCATTTTTGGATATATCTTTTGGAATTTTTAACCCACTGTTAAGGCTTGTATGTAGAAGTTCCTCCAAAGCCTGATGAGGTCATAGGTGGATCTTTTTTAGAGGTGGTTGAATCTTGGTTGTGTGATGCTTGGATCAGGGATGTGATGCTGGGATTGATTCATAATGTGATGCTAGGATTAAGGCTACCCCACCCTGGGTATGAGTGCTACTTTGCCTACAGGTGGGTAGCCTGGATAGGATATAAGGGACAGAGAGAGGATCACTTGCTGCTTCTCTACTTGACTGCTTTGCTGCCTTCTGCCCACTGTGAACTGTTTCTCCTCTGTGATGCTCCTCTGTCATGCCATCCTGCCTTGGAGCCAGCCAAGTATGAATTGAAACCTCTACAAACTATAAGCTAAATAAATCTTTAATCATTTAACTTTGGGTGTTAGCTATTTTCTCTCAGCAACAAGAAAAGTAACTAAGATACTCACTTAACAGTGATTATTTTATGAATAGAAGTTTCTAATATAAATATATCTAAATTATCAAGTTGATTTCTTTTCTGTTATTGCTTTTTGTGTTAAACATTTTTCTACTCAAGATGATGAAATGTTTTGTTTTTTAGACTTTACTAGTTTGCCTTTTGTGTTTATACCTACAATGAATCTTAAAATAATTCTTAGATGCAGCTTGAAGTAAGTATAAAAGTTAATGGCTTTTTTTTCTATGTAGGTGTCCAGTTGCTTCATCAACATATACTTAAGAGCCCACCACATCCATGTTGAATGTAGATGCCTTTCACAAAGCATATGTCTATCTCTGTGTTTCATGCTGTCTATCACTGGTTCATTCATCCATTGTTGTAAATACCACCTTGACTTGATCATTGTAGCTTCATAGTAAGTGTGGAAAGTGGGTTCCAACTTTTTCTTCTTTAAGATTTTCCTGACTCTTCCAGGTCCTGTGCCTTTCCATACACATTTGGGAATTGATTTGTCAACATAAACACAAGTATTTGCTGGAATTTTGACTGTAATTGCACCAAATCTGGAGATTTATTTGGAAAGAATTGACATTTTCAAAATAGCAAATTTTTAAATTCATGAACAAGGATTATCTCTTCACTTGCTTATGTCATCTTTAATTTATTTCAGCAGTGTTTTGTAGTTTTTCTTGTAGAGATCTTTCACCTTAGAAAATAAATTTATTCTTAAGTACTGAATTTTTTCTTTGTAAAAGAGTATTTAATTTTGTTTATGATTTTTGTTACTAATATTTGAAAAAATATATTAATCATGTTCCCAGTTACCTTTCTAAGTTTCCTTGCTAATTCTAAGTGTTTATTTTTGGATTAATTTTGTATTTATGTCATCTGTGAATCCTAACATTTTTTTTTACTTTTTACATATTTATCTAATTTTGTTTATTGCTCTGACACAGAATTTCCAGTACAATATCTAACAGAAGGGATGATAGTGGGTTTCCTGAACACCCAGAGAAATGTTCATTATTTTAGCATTAAGTATGTTATTAGCTGTAGATTTTTGAAAAAATAGACACTTTTTATCGTATTTGCAAAGACTTTCTATCCCTAATTACTTTTCCATTCTTTGGGACCCCAGTTATGTGCCCATTAGACCATATGACATGATACTATGCCACATATTCAAAGATCTGCTGTTTTATTTTTTGTTATTTTCCTTCTGTGTTTCAATGTAGATACTTTTAATTAATATTTGTTAATTTATCAACTGTCTTCTGCTGTGGACAGTTTGCCTTTAAATTCTTGATTTTGAGTTCTAGGTTCTAGATGTAGAATTGTCAACAACTCTTCTGGTATTTCTTTTCCCTGTTAAGAGTCCTCAGTGCAGGCTAAGCCAGATCTTCCTCCCACACACTAAATGTTCAGTGCCCCAAGGATAGTGTTTCTAGCAGTTGTGAGCTCTCTCAGACTTCATCTTCTCTGGGATATTTGCTCACTCTTGCTGCCACAGCTTTGCGTACTAAACAGTTTTTATTTTAATTACTGTAGAGTGATCACCAGCTAGTTACAACCTACCACATTCTCCTTGGAACAGAAGTTCTACATCTTGTTGTATAATCTGCTTTTTCCTATTAAGATATTATGAAATATTTCTTTTTTTTTTTTGCAAATTTATATCAGTATATACACTTCTGAAACATTATATTTAAATCTGTGGCATTTTAACTAATATTCTTGTCTTCATTACTTTTCTCACTGCTGAGATAAAATATCTGATACCCAAAGTTAAGGAGAAAAGGTTTATTTAGCTTACAGTTTGTAGAAGTTTCAGTTCATAGCTGGCTCCAAGGCATGATGGCAAGACAGAGAGGCATCAGAGAATACAAACAGTTCATAACAGGGAGAAGGCAGCAAGGCAAGCAGCAAGCTACAATAGCAGCCTCTTTCCATCCTTTGATATTTCATCTAGGCTACCCACCCTTAGGGGGAGTAGCACTCACATCCAGAACTATGCCAAAGCAATCTGTGGACTAATTTAGTCATCATATACCCTTAGTCCCAGCATCACACACTCTAGATTCAGCCACTGCTGAAAAAGCCCCATGTGTGACCCTATTAGCCTTTGAGGGGACATCTAGACATAGGCCATAACAATCCTGTATTTGGATAGTCACTTATTTCCTAAGCATATTTTATTCAACCTTGTGTCCTTAGATAAATCCTTAGGGTTGGAGTTAAAAAACTGTACTTTGAAATACCTTTCTATCATCTCTCTTTAACGGAGTGTTTAGGTTATCTTGCAATCCTTCTGCAAGTCCTGTGCCTTAATTTACCAGACAAGACTGGTATTTTTCTGCTTTATAATACATTAGTTTCTCTGTCTTGAAACGGTGTGTGATTTTTGACATAATTGTGAGCAATGCCCATGTAGGCAAATATTGTTAATACACCTTGATGTTCAGCACTCCTCCATTTCCTATAGAAGCTGTTTTCTGATTTCTTTTGGTGATCTGGTTGCTTTCACTGCCCACCAAAAAATTCTTGAGTGTCATGAAATAGTCTGTCCCTCCTACCATTGCTATTGATTCCTCCACTTTCACTGATAGACAAGGCTTTGAGGGCTGATTAGAGGGAGAGAGGGAGAGAGCAAGAGTCTGGTACAGTTCCTTTTCAAACATTGGTGATCATTTAACTCTCCTGGACATCTTGTCCCAAACAAACATTTGCTCAGTTTCTTTGTCTCTGAATAGAGTGTATAAAGGACTTAAAATAGTGCCTAGGACATGGGTGATACCAGGCAAGGCTACTTGCTGTCACTGATCTCTTTGTCCTTATCATCACCACCACCATCGCCTCTCCCATGGAAGCAGAAACTTCAGGTATGAGGCAGGGAGACTGTATGTTGAGATTATGCCTTGACCAAACTTTAAAATGTCACTGGCCCTTCATCATTATTTGGTAATAATCAATAGCCTAGAAGGTGACTGAACCACATCTTCTTCTCCTGTTAATTTCTTCTTTGATTTATTGGATGATCCAGAAAGCATGTGATGGCTTTTGTTGCCTGGGAAGAATTTGCGTCCTCTTCACTGTGCAAAGGCAGATGTGAGTGATCACAGATAGAACATCTGGTATCACGGGGAAATCCTATTGGTGATGGCCCTGCTCACAGGTTCTTTAAACCTCACACCAAGGATTGCGCATGGTGAAAACTAGAGTGTACTTTTCCTTCTCTTGTATTCCAGAGTTTCTACAGTATACCAAACTTAAATTCTACAGCAAATGTTCTAATAAAGGCAGCATGCATGCAATAAACTGCTCTCAATGTTCAAGGCTAAGGAGATATTCTCAGGCAGGTACACATATGAGTGGATAATGTGGTTTTGGTTGCTGTCCTAGCGTTTGTGAAGCTCATGGTTAAGTGTTCTACTCTGGGTTGGCTTAGTAGCTATGATTCTTTCCCTTCCTCACCCTCCTTTACCTTCTAATTCTTGTGGTAAATTTCAGCAGAATTTGTGCCTCTTGTAAGTGAGCTGTTTCAAATCTTTTATGGCAGTAGATGGTGGTGTAAATAATAAATTCATTACAAATTCATGATCTCTAACTGCAACTGAGCCATCAAAGCTGCGTAATAATGCCATTACAATTCTCTGGCCAGTTTATTCTCTTATTCCCTGCAGTGGCTTTTCAAATCTTTTCCATTCTTTCCAAATCTCTGACATCCCCAGCTTCCACACTCATTCTAGCTGAATTGTTACCCTTGCTTGATGAAGAAAATAGAAGCTGCCATCTGAACTTTCTCTTTTTCTTACAACTTCGTTTTTTCCCTATTTGTATGTACTACATGTACCCTCTCTCCTTCTTTCTTGTTGAAATCCACATGGTCCCTCTTGTTGCTTGAGCCAAGCCCTCCAGGGTACCCAGATTCTAGTCCCATTTCTTTGGTCTTCTCTTCTCTCCTACAATTCAGACTCTTTCTGCTCTCTCAAGTGCTAGGTCTTGGCCTGTAATCATGCTCAATGATATGCCATCGAAATGGAAAATGCTCCAGTTATAGCGACACAGGCCTGTAATCCTAGCTACTTAGGAGGCTGAGATGGGAGAATCCTAAATTCAAGGCTATCTTGGGCAAATCACTGAGACCATGTCTCAAAGTAAAAAATAAAAATGGCTGGAAATGTCACTCCATGATAGAGCATCCCCTGGGTTCAATCCCTAGCACTGCAATAAAACAAAAACAAAAGCAGAGAAATTGCTCCTCAGTCTCACTTTTACCCAATGCCATGCTTCTTCCTCACTGCCAATTTATGTGCTTTTTTCTTTACTTCTTCATGACCATGAGTGACTCAACCCACTTCTACTTGTCTCTCCACCATCCAGGACCCTCGGTGAACCTCTTGTCTCTGAGGCCTCATCTTCCATGGAGGTTGTGCAGTGCAATGACTAGGAAGAACACAGTAGGTGCATGTGCTCACATGTTAGTGTTGCCAGGCTGTGAGCTGGATAGCATGAGACGGGCCCCCTCTTCAGTCTTTGGCTTCTTTCACCATTGGGTGCTGACCTAGCAGGTACTGATTCTTACCCCAGGGGTCAGTAAGTGACAATTGCAGTGGTTCGCCCAGGGCAGCAGTGCCCTCACTAGCATTTGATCATCATCTGTTCTCATCTTGGATGGGTGGTTGTTACCTTTTGAGCTCTGTGCAGTGCTTGATGTTCTTGATGTTACCCACCAGTGTGGTCTTCTACAGTGCTCTCATAGATCTCTTCTTCTTGCTTTGGCTCTTGATTGCATCCTTAGTGCTCCCATCTACACTGCCAGGCTGCTGCATGAATGGCACACGCTTCAGTCAGCACTCTTGTAGTGACCTGCCACATCGCCTACAGGTTAACAGTATTCGCTGGATGTTGCAGACAGAGGGTTGCTATGACCTGGGATTCTGAGCCATTATGCTGTCAGGGGTTGGCCAGCATGACCACAGTATGGTGCCTTGCTGTTTTTTCAGCCCTCTTGGTTCTTGTGGTTCTTTTCAGCCTTCTTGGTTCTTGTGGTTCTTGTATCTGATTTTCTTCAGATACTCATATATTCTAACAGTGACATATTTGAAAGAATTATGTTTGCTTGCAAGGCTGGCTCTGGCATCTTCAGGGTTTGGCTGCCTCAGGGTTAGGCACCGGGTACCTACCATCTTCTAGGGAACTTTTCCTCTCCCTCCTGTCCTCTCCAGGCCCCTCCTAGATCTTTCACTTCACTCTCTGGGGAAAGCAGAGTCTGTATCTACCACTTCTTTTATTACCAGTGCTAGTGGAGGTTCTGAGTGCCCACAGAAGGGCTATTCCTCCTTGTGGGAGGTATTCATGACCAGCTGGAGGCATACCACATTCTCCAGAGCACATGGTCAGCACTGGGGAGCAGTGCCCATGTTCACACTGAGTAGGGCTACAACTAAACCTGAATAGATTTTGAGATTTAATTATTTCTCTTACTTTAGCTGTATTGGGTATATTCTGTTTGCAAAAGGCCTTGTATTAATCATTCAGGAACCCTGCTGTGAGAAAGGGCCCAGGATACAATGTGGGATCCTCAACTGTCAGGTTCCCTACTCCTTTTACTCATAGGAGCCAGACTGAGGGTATCCAATAATCAGGGATGGGTCACCTGCCCCTTGGGCCTGGGCATTTTCAGTGTGTGCATCTCAAAATGCATAGTTTGGTTTTTGTAGACAAGGCAAAACCTTATTCTGAAGGCAAAGTGTCCTTGCATAGGAAAGACAGGTTCATCTGTTAGTTGACCTACCAATTGGTCTCGTGATTATTAACAGTGTAACCTGGACCAGCCAGAAGTACACTGTATCCTCTACCCTGCTGGAACTGAGGCCTTTGAGATTATATCAGGTATTGCGATGCCTTCTTTGATCCCTACATTAAGACTTTTTTAGAGCTCTAGGGCCTCTGTGGAGAGAAGGGGCTTTTGCAATCATAGCTTGGGAGTTAGAAAGTCCTTAGTGGTAGGACAGGCATGGAGTCAGTGGCTTCTGAATTGACCAGCCTACCTTTCACACCTCCAGGAAGAACTCTTCACTCTTCCCTACCAGGACACAGTTTAGACTGGATCCTGTTTTGTGACCACAGAATGGAGACAGTGCTGTTAAATGCTGACTTGCAGTCTCTATTTCAGTTGATGAGTCTTGTCCTTCAGCTCATGGAACCTTGTTCTTTGTATTTTATTCAGGATTTACTTAGTTACTTGGTTTCCTGAGAGTTGGGAAATCAGGAAGACGAGGTCATAATCCATGAGTACTTGCCATAAAACATTCCATTGTGAGCCTTACTGGTCACTGGTGTTATCTACAGCCTCAGTGGGAGGTTCAGGGAGAGCTCAGACCTGCTTGCTCCTGGCTGTGTCCCATCCTGAGCACGTGCTATGTATGTTTTCACTTAGTTCTAGGACCTTTTCAACACTGTGGTCACCAACAAGTATAAGTGCAAATTATGGGGAGGTTCCAGTAGGAAAAGAGTATGGTAGATAAGTGCTGATGCCACATGACATCCAGATAGGCATTCCTGAAAGGTTGTGATGGTACTCTCCCTGCTATTGCAGGGATCTTGAGCATAACTCTTTTGACTTATCCCTGTTTCACTGTGTTATCACCTACTTTCATCATCCTAGGGTCAGCTCCTAAGGATCTGTTTTCATTTTGGCTTTTGGAGGAATCCAGAATAAGATATTAATACATGAGAATTCCCCAAATGGAAATGGGCCCCTGTAGGTATTTTGAAAATTATGGAGCTTTGAAGAGTTTCTGAAGGGCCTGGAGGCTCCAAATATCAAACTTGGTGGGGTGTGGTCTAGCAGTGGGGGTCCCCACTGGGAGTACATATCCACCTCTAAGTTCTGTTCATTCAGCAGGAACTCAGAAGGGGTCCTGTCAACTCTCCCTTCTGATAGTCCCAGGATTGATTTCTACTACTTTCTAAAGACAGGCTTGTAAGCAGGGTCCTAGTCTTGATTTCCTAAGCCTTCCTTGCCAAGCTCTCCTCTCAACTATGTCCTGTGAAAGAAGACCAGCTGGCTCACCCCTTCTCAAGCTTCTGAGATCTCACCACACAGGACTTGGATGAGAAGCAGATATGTTTATGAGGGCTTAAATTAACAAAGTACACACCAGAGGAGGTAGCTCATGAGAAACTGCATTTGCTGCACCTCTCACTCTGTGGTTCTGCCCCACAGCATGCTAGCCTGGGTTTTGAGGCCAGCTGTACCACTTACAGAGAGCTAAGACTTTAGAAGCTTACTGGGTTCATGGGGCTTTCGTTTTAGCTCCTTTACAAAGCTGAGAGTTCCTCCTGCGAAGCTGAATAGTGGAACACTGTGAACCTTAGCATGATCTTTAATATTCACATCTCAATGGGGTTCCTGAGTGCCAAGCTGCTATTTTTGCACAGTAGCCAGAGAACAAAGTGACTTTAAATGTTAAGATGTTTGCAAAAATGCCATAGGGTTTGTTTTGTTGCTATTTGAGGTTGCCTTAAACTTTTTGTTGTTTGAGTGTCTAGGTAAAGTATTATGTGCTAGCATAGTAAAGAAAAGGAAGTAATGGTTCACACTGTGTCAAGCCAGCCAGACCAGACCAAGCCCAGCCATTCCTCTCCATGGGACAGTTGCTTTATCTTCACCTGTTGGGTCAGGGCTGTCTATCCAGAAATGTCCCTTTGGCAGCTTTCCAGAAGGCACACTTGAACATTTAGCAAAGAAGATTGAGGATTTAAATTGTACTCCAGGCCTTAAAGGTCAATGTAGGACAGAATAATGATCATCAATAGTTTATGTTTTTTATAATGGGAGGACAACATATTATATATTTCTTTCTGGGAGATGAAGGTATTATATATACAATATGTTGGGAACTGAAGAAGGGTCATGAACCCTGAAACCCATCCATTTGCTCCAGGTGAAGAACAAATTCAGGACACGTGGTAAAGAAACCTTCCTTCTGAATGATTCTGGGAGAAACAAAGCAGTAAGATCCAGATCATGTGTAGACCTATAGATAACTGAAGTCAAAGCTGATTTAAAGCAGATTTGATCAAAGCTCCACTTAAACACTTGCAGATGAGAGACAGAATAGGTGTGTTTACTGTGTCTTTAAGAAATAGATTGTAGGGGGAGCACCTGTACATCATGTGGGGCCTGGGAAAGACTTGCTCAGTGACTCCAACCAGTTGGGGAGTGTTGGTGCACAGAACAGGAACTGGGAAAGACCCATTCAGCAAAATACATGCAGCCAGTGAGCCTCAGTGTGCTGCACTGGGCCCAGGAAAGGCCTTCCCAGTGACCCCAACCAGCCAGGGAGCATCGGTGCATCACATGGGGCCAGGGAAAGGCCTGATCAGTGACCCAAGCCAAGTGAGGAGCATCTGTGCACTGCACAGGGCCAGGGAAAGACCCACCCAGTAACTCCAACCATCCAAGGAGCCTAGGTGCACAGTACAGGGCATGGGAAAGACCTGCTCAGTGATCTCAGCCAGCTGGGGACCCTCAGTGTGCTGCATGGGGCCTGGAAAAGGCCCACCCAGAGCCACCCAGCTGGGGAGATCCTCTCTTGGATGAGCCACCAATGCCAACTCAGGAAGCAATGGGGACTGTACATTTGGCTGCTCCAGAGGGATACAAGAAAATGACAAAGCAAACAATCAAAATGCAATTTCAAACTTCTAACACATCCCAAACAAGTTAAGGAGACATGGACATTGAAGAAAGTGTAAGTCACATACTTGAAATTTCTGAAATCATAGAAACTGAAGCAAAGAAACAACTCCATGAAGCTGTAAAGGAAATCACATCAGAAATAATTTCCCAGGTAAAACAAGAAATGATAAACAAAATGAAAGAAATGCTGAGCATATTGAAAGAAGACATGGTTAAAAAAATACAGGCACATTGGAAAATGATGAAAACCTTGAACAAACAATATAAGAAGAACTAGAGTGCATAAAACAAATTCAAAAAGATATCCAGGAAATCAAAAATTCTATTGAAAGCTGGCAAAACCACTTGAACAAGTGTGGAGATAGACTCTCAGACCTTGAAGACAAGATTGCAGCTAGCAATCGGGAAAGGAATGATCTTTTAAAAATAAAAAGGAAACAGGAAATAATAATGCAACAGTTGCAAGATAATGCAAAGAAAAACAGTGTAAGTTGATAGGTTTAAATGAAAAAGAGTCAACACAAATGAAATTAAAGGACTATTTTCAGAAGTAATAGTAGAAGATTTCCCAAGCATGGGAAAAGAAACTGACATGCAGATAAGTGAGGCATATAGAACTCCAATTAGCCATAACCAAAATAAATCTACACCCAGATATATGATAATCAAGATCCCAAAAATACAGCATATGAACAGAATATTAAAATCTGTTAGAGAAAAGAAACAGATCACCTATACAAGAAAGCCCATCAGAAACAAAGCAGACTTTTCAACACAGTCAAGTGAAAAAGAGGATGAAGTGAAGTATTTCAAGTCCTAAAAGAAACAACTTCCAACCCAGATTGACATACCCTGTAATACTATCTTTCAAAACTGATGGAGAAATAAAATACATCCACAATAAAGAACAACTGAAGAACTTCATGACCACAAAACCAACCCTACAAAGAGTACTGAAAGATATTCTAGCTAGAGACAAAAATGACTACAATTTCAAGAACACCAACAGAAAGAAACCACCAAGCAGGGTAAATAATTAAACAGAGGGGAAAAGTAAAGAACCAACAACAAAAAGATAACATGACAGATATAAGCCAATATATATGTTACAACCATTAATGTAAATAACATCAATTCACCAATTAAAAAGAAACAGAATGGTAGAATGGATCAAGAAACAAAATCCAACCATATGCTGTATACAAGAAACCCATCTAATGCAAAAGGAAATTCATAGATTGAAAGTCAAGGAATGGAAAACAATATTTCAAGCAACATGAACCCAGAAAAAAGCAAAGTTGGCTATTCTGTTTGCATACAATGTGAACTTCAAACCAAGAATGATCAAAAGACAAAGAAGGTCACTACATACTGGTTAACAGAAAACTTCAAGAAGAAGAGACAACAATCTTAAATAGATATATGCATCACATATAGGAACATCCACCTATATAAGACAAGTGTTAATAGACATGAAAATTCAAATATGCAATAACACAATTACAATGGGAGACCTTAACATCTCATTGTCACAAAGAAATAGATCAACTAGACAAAAAAATCAGCAAAGAAATAACAGAACTCAATCAAACTTGTGAACAAATGGACCTAGTAGATGTATAATGAGTGTTTCATCCAACAACATCAGAATACACATTCTTCTCAGCTGCACATGAGAAATTCTCTAGCATAGACCATATACTAGCCCATGGAATAGGCTTATGTAAATGCAAAAGAATTGAAATTATCCCATGCATATTATCTGATGATAGTGCCATGAAATTGGAAACTAATGACAAAAGAAACCACAAAAGCTCCATAAACACATGGAAATTAAACAATACCCTCCTGAATAACCAATGGGTCACAGAGGAAATTAAAGAAGAAATTAAACAATATCTATGAAAATGCAAATACAACTTACCAGAACCCATGGGACACAATGAAAGCAGTCCTCAGAGGGAAATTTATTGGATCTCACATCAGGAAAATGGAAAAAGCACAAATAAACAATTGATGCTACACCTAAAACTTCTCATAAAAGAAAAACAAGTCAAGCCCCAAACTCAAAGAAGAGAGGAACTTATAAAGATCAGAGCAGCAATTAACACAATGGAGACTAAGAAAATAATACAAGGAGTTAATGAATCAAAGAGTTGGTTTTTTGAAAGAATAAATAAATTTGATAAATCCCCTAACCAACTTCTTTAAAAAAAGGAAAGAAACACTCAAATTCATGCAATAAGGAATGAAAAGGGTGAAATCACTACAGACCCTGTGGAAATACAGATCATCAATACCTACTATGAAAACCTTTACTTTCATATGTTTGATAACACAGAAGAAATGGAGATTCCTAGAAACACATGAATTACCAAAGATGGATCAAGAAGATGTAAAACTTCTTAATAACCCAATTTCAGTTAAGGAAATTGAAAATGTAATTAGAATCCTACCAACAAAGAAAATCCCAGGTCCTGATGGATTCACAGCTGAATTCTACAAGAAATTCAGGAAAGACTTAATGCCAACACTCCCCACACTCTTCAGTGAAATTGAAAGGGAAGCAAGTCTCCCCACTCATTCCTGAAAGCAAGTATTACCCTAATACCAAAACTGGAGAAAGACCCAACTAAAAAGAACTACAGGCCAATCTCCCTAATGAACAGATATGAAAAAATCCTCAATAAAATACTAGCAAGCAAAATCATCAAGATTACACACCATGACCAAGAGGGATTCATCCCAGGAATGCAGGAATCATTCAACATATGCAAATCAATAAACATAATGCACCATATCAACAGAGGCAAAGACAAGAATCACATGATCATCTCAATAGATACAGAAAAAGCTTTTGGCAAAATCTAACATTCATTCATGCCGAAAGCCCTATAGAAAAATCAGAAAAGATGGTCTTTGCCTCAATCTGATAAAAGCCATATATGAAAAGTCAACAGCTAACATTTTATTAAATGGACAAAAACTGAAACCTTTCTACCTAAATCAGGAACAAGACAAGGATGTCCACTATCACCTCTCCTATTCAAAATAGTTCTGGAAATGTTACCTAGAGTAATTAGACAAGAGAAATAAAAGGAATAAGGACAGAAAAGAAAGAAGTTAAATTATCATTATTTGCAGATGACATGATAGTCTATATAGCAGACCCTAAAAACTGCACTGAAAGATATCTAGATCTAAGAACCAAATTTAGTAATGTAGCTGGATACAAAATCAACTCTCAAAAATCAATAGCAACCTTGTACAAAAACAACAAACTCACTGAGAGAAAAATAAGGGAAACCACCCCTTAACAATGGCACCCAAAAAAAGGAACTACTTAGGAATCAATTTAACAAAGGAAGTAAAATATCTATGCATCGAAAATTATCTTACTGTGATAAAAGAAATCAAAGAGGATTTCAGAAAATGGAAAGACATCCCTTGTTTTGGATATGAAAAACAAACATTGTGAAAATGGCCATACTGCCACAACTGTTATATAGATTTACTACAATTCCAATAAATAATCCATTAACGATGCGCTGGCTGCTGTGGGACCAGAACATCCACAGCTAAGCCTCTCCCTGTGAGTCATCATCAGCATGGACTTTGTGGAGGGAGAAGTAGAATCATCCTGCCAGAAAGAGTGCCATGTGCAGGCCGCTGTGGGACTGGGACATCCAGAGCCAAGCCTCTCCCCATGAGTCAGCATCAATGCAGACTGGGGGGAGGGAGAACTAGACCTGTCCTGCCTGAAACAGCCCCAAGCACTGGGTGCTGCCTGGACTGGGACCTCCAGAGCTAAACCTCTTCCTGTGGGCCCCCACTGGCAGGGGAACAGTTAGATCCCAGCTCCTTCAGGCTCATGGGCTGGCAAACGAAAGTGTCAACCTCCTTCCCCCAAGTGACTGGCAGATCCAGAGAAACACAGGCTCTAGTGATAATTATTAAGGTGAAATGCAACTGAAAGCCTGTGGTGCTTTGGTGTTTCACTGACCTTGTAGGTCTAGGGTCAGTGGTCTGATCATCTATTCAGAAGATAGTGGTATTCAGCATGGCATCTAGGGGGGTCTCCTTCTGAGGGTGGTAGCCATTGTTGATTCCCTAT
>RJWT010034435.1:0-13689 GCA_004365215.1 Cuniculus paca
TCACCAGTGATTAAGTTTCCCTAATGGCTGAACCTGGCCAACCTACCCCTCACTGAGGCTGCGGTGGGCACATCCCAAAAGGCCATACGTTAAGGAAACAGCTGCCGTTAGTCTGCAACACCCATCACTTCTCTTAGGGAGGCCCCTAGTGGTGAAGGACGTCTTCTGGAGTGGCTTATGCAGGCTGATGGCCTCATCCATCCCTTTTGGAGACTGAGCTGTGCAGACCTGCCTGATGGGGGGAAGAGCCTACTCCTGGGGATGCTGTCCAGGTCTAGCCTTTAGGATCTAGGATATTCTCATGCTAAAAAAAAAAAAAAGTGAAGTCCAGGGCATGGTGGTGTATGCCTCTAGTCCCAGCTGCTGAAGAGGCCGAGGCTTGAGGAGGACTGCTGGAGCCTAGGAGTTTGAGGCCAAGCAACCTAGCTGAGTCGCTGTCTCAAAAGAACAAACAAACAAATAAAACCCAGAGAAAATAAGTCAGGTGTGGCTGATGCCTGCATTTCCAGAATTCTGCCAAGCTGAAGCAATCCGATCCCAAAATCAAGCCCAACCTGGGCAATTTAGCAACTTAGTAAGACCTTGTCTCAAAATAAGAAATAAAAATAAGGCTGGGAAAGTAGCTCAGTACAAAGGTCCTGGGTTCAATCCTGGCACCAAAAAACAAACAAACAAACAATGCAAAGCAAACAAACTGGTAAGAAAGGCAAGCAAGAGGGCACAAGTTTGCAGGAGAGAAAGTCATCTTTGAAATTCAGACCAAGCATCTGGAGTGGAAGAAACTTCAGCTGTGATTCATGGTACACGTGCCAGCTTTCTTCCTATGTTCATGTAAACAAGAAAGCCACAGCCAGGCTGCTCAAAAGAGAAGAATGAATATACATGTTCCTCGGAGTCCATCCCCATTCATGAGAATGAGCCAGTGCACAGTTTTGCTTCCTGTTGGATTTGGAAGTTGCACCTGGTGGAATATGCAGCCCCATGCTATGGAGCTGCTGTCACTGGGATGCAAACGATCCCCTTGGTTTGAAGGGCCAGCCTTGGCTTCCTCCTTTTGGAGGTCTGAGTGCATCCCAGGTCCGCTGACACTAGGTTGTCCCAGTGTCCCCCTTCGTGCGTTGCACTCTCAAAGTGGTTTCCTGCGGTGAGAGAGACTTGGCTTTGCACGGGGTGGAAGAAGTGAGGTTTCAGTTAGAACTTCCTTTCCTGTTTGGAAGGAGCCTGCTGTCATCATGCAGGGGTTGACACGACAGAGCACCAGAATAGCAGGTGCGGGGGAGCCCTGCCCTGGGCAGCATCCTCTCAGGGCTGTGAAACTTGGGGGACAGCTGTTTACTGCTCCAACAGATGTTTCTCATTTTTTTTAAGCCTCATGGAAACTCTGAATCACACAAGCGTCTTCCTAGCAATATATACGATCATGATTCATACCAGGGCAGTTTCAGGAGTCCAACCCAAGCCTACCAACATACCAAAGACGCTGACCTGCTATTTTCTACCAGACTTCTCTTGGGAACTCTGAATTAGATGTTTCCATTCTCTAGGGTAATTCTTTCATCTGCGACTGGATGAGGAAAGATTTCCCAGTCCAAGTACAGTAGGACTGAGTCAGAGGTGCTGGCATCTGTGTTCAGAAGTTAGGTTGTGGGTGGGTGTGTGGCTGAGCACCTGGTCACTTGCCTCGCATGTGTGAGGCCCTTGGTTCAATCCCCAGCACCAAAAAAGAAAAACCACAGGTGTGCTAGGTGTGCTCAGGGCTGGAGAAACTGAGAATCTTTTCTTATATCATATTTGCTCAAGGGAAATTTGAGAAATTGACTTGAGGCTGAAAGAGGCTGGCTGACTGGCTTTCTTTCTTTCTTTCTTTCTTTCTTTCTTTCTTTCATTCTTTCTTCTCTCCCTCCCTCCCTTCCTTCTTTCTTTCCTTCCCTTCTCTCTCCCTGCTTCCCTCTTTTTTGAGGTGTGGCAGATTGAACCCAGGGACTTTGGACTGAGCTAAACTGCCAGCCCTTTTAAAAATTTTCTTATTTTGAGGCAGGATCTCGCTAAGTTAGTTTCCCAGGCTGTGAGCAGGCAGTCCTGCCTCAGCCTCCTGAAGGAGCCATTTTCCAAAGACCTCTGAGAATGGGCTGCATCAGAATCCCTGAAGGTACTCGCATGCAAGCCACTTCTGCACCTCACGGGTGGGACTCAGAGAGGCCTCCTGAACGTGAGACCTATGCAGCTATATAGCCCGACGCTTAAAGGACTCTGAGCTTGCTTTAAAGCTCAGTCTGTTTTGAAATGTACCATTTGTGAACAAGTATCCCTGATTTTTTTTTTCTTTTGAGACAGGGCTTCACTGTACAGTTCAGGATGGTCTTGAACTCACTATGTAGCCCTGGCTGGCCTTGAACTCAGGACAATGCTCCTGCCTCAGCCTCCCAAATGCCAGGGATTATAGGCATGCACCACCAGGTCTGGCTTCTGACTTTTATTTTGCACTGGACCCTGCCAGTTACAGAATAGGTATTGCGCATAGGTATCTGACCAACCCAGCCAATATTCGATTCCCTGATCCAGAGCTCTAACCCACTCCTCCTGAGCAGCTAGAACAGCGACAATTCGTGAGACTTCCAGAAGTTGGCCAGGGCAGTGCATGGGGTGGGGACAGGAAGAAGGGAAGGCATGGCAGGGGGTGGTGGGGGGTTGACGGACATAGTGTTGCTTTCCAGGGGCACTTAGGGTGGTGTTCTGATGTGCAGGCCCTGCCTTCTGCAGGTGTTGTTCCACCCCAACAGCGGGGCAGCTGGGGAGTACGGAGCCCTGCAGGCCGTCCGCCTGGAGCAGTACAAGGCGTTCTTCATCACTGGTGAGTGGGCCTGGGGCATTCACTCGGGCCTCCTGCAGGGTGTGTGGACTGCCCCTCTCTGGGTTTCTCACAGTGCCTCTGACAGTGCTACCCTCAGGCTAGGCAGAAGATCCCGGCACGGCCCTCTGCACCCACCAAACCCAGAACAGTTCTTCCTACTGAATTTCCAGCAAACTCAGCTCTTATGATGGGGTCTGCTCCTTTCGCCAGGTGCTGGTTTGGCCGAAGGAGAAATGGAAGGCTGGAGATCCTTTAAAGTGTAATTTGCTTGACAATACACTGTTTCAGAAAATAGACTTCAGAGGCCTGCTTAGTAAACAGCAGTCTCTGTGCTTCTTGGTTTCCTTTGTGATTGTCCTAAATGTATATTTTGGAAATACCATACGGGGTCAGGGTAGTTTTCCAACTCTCCCGGTGGCTACTGGCTGCTGCCTAAATGGAGACTTATTCCTGGGTTCTGTTCATTTGCAGCCCTGGTTCTCCACAAGCAAGGCCCCTCTTCCTTAGCCCCGGTATTCAATACTTCTCAGTTTTTAAAGCCCCAAACTAAATACAATTTTAATTATAAAACTCCCTCTGACCTTCCGAACTAGGCAGGATTTGGAGAATTCTGGTATCGCTTTCATTCTGCCGCAGATGGCACTCGTTAATGTTCTTTTTCCTCCACTTGTTCTAAGCTCCTTAGACTTAACAACGCTCGGCTCCTCAATGTTTGTTGTTTTGAAGTGCTTAGCTAATTTCCACCTAGTAGGAACTCTCATATTTTCTTAATGAATGAATGGGGAAAAAATGCAAAATCTAGGACCTGATACAGATTCTAATTTGATCTAGTTATTTAATGGTGGAGATTTCCAAAGAGTTACATAATAAAAAACAAAAAATTATTTCCTCTGAGTGTAAATCAATGATCCCGAAGAAAATGTGGCATCGAAAACAAGTTCTCTGAATTTATAACTCAGGGAATATTAAAAATGTCACAAGAATCTTTGTTGCTCTGAGCCCTAAAACAAAACAGTTTGATATTTGCTATGGTTTCAGATGAAAAGTTCTGAGATTAGAGTCCTTACATTACATTATCTAAGAGGTATGGGACTTCCAGACTGAGTTAATTTCAGAAGTAATAACGCTGCCAGAAAGCCGTTGGCATCACAGTGTTGGAATCATAAATGTTACTATGAAGTAATAGGGCTGTTTAAAGCTCTCATAATCAGATAGGAATTACAATACCCAGCAGAGGTCTGTTCTTCAGAGGCATCACCAGACTCCCAGGAGAGGCAGGGTGGGGAGCGCTGAGCGCTCAACTCATAGAAGACAGTTATGAAGAGGGCGAAACCTGGATCTGTTCTCTTTCTTACTCCACTCTTTTACAATTTGCATTCTAATGATCTGAAACTGCTTTTGGATAAGGTAGGTGAATGGACATCTACTGCATTAGGTTGAAGCATGATGCGTCCCTCTATGATGAGGATATGACATGATGGTCATGAACAAGGAGTGGCTTGAAAAGACAAGCAGTCTGCTTCAGTGTGTGGGCTAGAATTAAGGTACCTCATTGCTTTTTCCTCTCCTTTCCTTTCCTTTCCTTTCCTTTCCTTTCGTTTCCTTTCCTTTCCTTTCTCCTTTTTTTTTTTTAAAGTAATTAGGGCAAATATTCCACCCAGGGAAAGATACACACCTAAAATGTACAACTTGATGAGTTTACAAGTGTCTACACCTGTGTATGTACTCTCTAATGTCATGAATGACATGAACCAATTTTCAGTTATTAAGCCAGCTTTGCATTCCCGGATAAACCCTGCATAGTCATGATATTGTTATTATTCTTTTTTAATACATGACATAGCCATGATTTGTTTGTAATTTTCCTTTCTCATAATGCCTGTGTCAAGGTTTGGCAGAGATTTTGTGAACCTTAAAAAGTGAATTGTTTGAGTTTCCTTCCTGGTTTTCTGAAAGGGTTTTATTTATTTATTTCATATTTGATGAAATTCATTTGTGAAACTATGCCAACTCCAGTGGTGTAAAGATTTTGTCCTATGTTTTCTTCTAAGACCTTTATTGTTTTCGGTCTCTGATCCATTTTGAGTTAAGTTTTGCATGTAGGGTTAGGTAATAGTTCAATTTCGTCCTTTGACTTGGCAATGCCCAGTTTTCTTAGCACATTTGTTGAAAAATCCATCCTTTACCCCACTGAATGTGCTTGGTGCCCTTGTGAAAATTATTTCATCATCTATGCAAGAGATTATTTTCAGGCTCTCTATCCTACTACATTAGTTTTTAAGTCTGTCTTTATTGCCAGTACCATACTTTTTTGATAACCATACTTTTGTAGTAAGTTTTGAATCAGGAAGTGTGAGCCATCTAGCTTTGTTTTTCCTTTTTGAGGTTGTTTTGGCTATTCCATGTCCTTTAGATTCCATATGGATTTTTAGGATGGGCTTTTCTAATACTGAATTTTGATTAAGGATTGCATTGAATCTATAGATCAATGTTGGTGGTATCAACATTAATGTTAACAATATTTACTCTCCTAATCCATGAAATGTTTTATTTATGTGTTTTAAAATTTTTTCAACAATATTTTGTGGTTTTCATTTTACAAGGCTTTCTCTTTTATTAATTCATATTTTATTCTCTTTGATGCTCTCATGAATAGAGTTTTCTCAATCTCCTTTTCAGATTGTTAATCATCGTTGGTGTTTAGAGATGAAAGTGATTTGTGTGTCGTCTTTGTGTTGGTTTCTTTGCCAAACTTATTTATTAGTTGTTTATTAGTTCTAACACTCTGTGTGTGTGTGTGTGTGTGTGTGTGTGTGTGTGTGTGTGTGTGATCTTTAGGGTTTTCTACAGATAAGATCATATCATCTGTGAAAGAAATCATTTTGCTTTTTCCTTTTCAATTGGTTGGGACTTCCTATTGTGTGGAACAGAAGTTGCAAAAGTGTGTATCCTGTCCCCACAGTGAAGGTATTTATTAGATATCACAAAAATATAATAATAAAAATGGAGAAAATGGGTATTCTTGCTCATTTCTGACCATAGAGGAAAAACTTTCAGCCTTTCCCCATTGAGATGATATCTGCTATAGGTGTTTCATATGTTGAGGTCATTTCCCTCCATTCCTAATTTTCTTTTTCTTTTCCCTTTCCTTGTTTTCGCTCTTTGTCTATCTCTGTCTCTTTCTTTCCTTTTCCTCCTTTCAAAAAGAAACTTTTGAGCTTTTTTTGTTATTTCTTTCTTCTGCATTTTTTAAAAAGACACATTTATTCAGCGTCATGATCAGACTATTACATTTAGCAATCAATAGCATGGGTGCAAAAAAAAGTCTACAGTAAAACCTTTGTTGGAACGCTTTACACTTTCCACAGAACAGAAACTGAAATAACCTGTTATACAATCAGTCACAAATACAGTCCTCAAGTTTTTTCTCCATACACATGAGTATTGTCTAAAACATGTCTTCTTTGTAGCAGCTAGGCCCTGCTACCACTGTGCTTGGCTGAGTTCACAAATCTGTTGTAACCTGTAGCTTCCCTGTCACTTCTCTGGCTCTTCTCTCCTGCTAAGCTTTGTTTCCTGGAAGTATTTGAAACCTTCTGCCACTGCCATAGCTACTGCTGCTGCTGGAACCACCATAGCCACCTTGATTTCATGGTTTGGTAAAGTATTGGCCTCCACCACTACAGGGCCCAGAGCTTCTGCCTCCAAAGTTTCCTCCCTTCATGGGTCCAAAATTTGAAGACTGATTATTACAATTGCCAAATTCATTGTAGCTTCCACCACCTCCATAATTGCTTCTGTCATTACCAAATCCATTGTTGCCATCCCCACTGCCACCATATTCACCTCTACCACGGCTGCCACCAAAGCCACCTCGACCACTGAAGTTTCCTCCGTGACCAAAACTGTCATTGCCACCAAAACCACCTCCACAACCACCACCAAAATTTCCAGAACCACTTCGACCTCTTTGGCTAGATGAAGCACTAGCCATCTCCTGCTTCGACAGGGCTTTCCTTATTTCACAGTTGTGGCCGTTTACAGTGTGGTGTTTCTGAATGACAATCTTACCCACAGAATCATGGTCATCAAAGGTTACAAAAGCAAAGCCCCTCTTCTTTCCACTGCCTTGGTCAGTCATGATTTCAATCACTTCAGTTTTTCCACACTGTTCAAAGTAATCTCGTAGGTGATGTTCTTCAGTATCTTCTTTAATACCACCAACAAAGGTCTTCACAGTTAAATGGGCGCCTGGTCTTTGAGAATCTTCTCTTGAGACAGCTCTCTTTGGTTCCACAACTCTTCCATCCACTTTGTGCGACTTTGCATTCATGGCTGCATCCACCTCTTCCACAGTGGCACAAGTGACAAACCCAAAAAGCCCCTGGAATGCTTGGTGTTTGGATCTCTCATTGCCACACAGTCCGTGAGTGCGCTCCATTGCTCAAAATGGCTCCTCAGACTCTCGTCAGTTGTTTCAAAGCTCAGTCCTCCAATGAAGAGCTTCCACAGCTGTTCAGCTCCTTAGGAGACTCTGACTTAGACATGATGGCAGTTGGAAGAGAGACTGATGATGCTTCCTCCACGGTGTCCACCAGCAGAAAGCTTTTCTGCATTGTTTTAGAAGCTGCATGATGCAATAGAAAATGCCCAGGTAAACAAGATTTGTATCTCTCTGACCCATGATTTGTTTAACCTTTTGAAATCTCAATTCTTTCATATTTAAAACATAGACAGTAACACCTCTCTCTCTGTCTCTGTCTCTCTATACTGAGGACTAAGCCCAGGGCCTTTCAACAATATTTTATGGTTTTCATTGTACAAATCTCTTTTCTTAATGCATATTTTATTCTCTTTGATGCTATCATAAATAGAATTTTCTTAATCTTTTCAGATTGTTAATCATTGTTGGTGTTTAGAGATGAAAAAGATTTGTTACTCAAATCACCTGATACATTCTCAACCCTTTTTTATTTTTTGAAACACTAAATTGCTCAGAATGGCTTTGAACTTGCAATCCTTCTGCCTCAGCCTCCCAGAGTACTAGGATTACAGACATGTGCCACCCTGCCTGACTAGGTTTTGAATTTGTCAAACACATTTACTATACCAGTTGAGATTATCATTTTTTTTCTCTTCATTCTGTTAATGTGGCATACTATATTGATTGATTTTCATTTTTTGAACCATCCTTGTGTAAAAATTCCAGCTGATCTTGTAGTATGCGGCTGAATTTGATTGCCAGTATTTGGTGGTGGAGTTTTTTTTTTTTTTTTTAATTACTGTTCCTAAGAGATATTGGCCTGTTGTTTTCTTGTACTATTTACATCTGGTTTTGCTATTAGGGTAAATGTTAGCCTTATGGAATGAATCAGGAAGTGTTCCTCCCGTTCAATTTTTTGGAAAAGCTTAAATAAGATTGGTATCAATTCTTTAAATGTTTGGTAGAGTTTACTAGTGAAGTCATCTGTCTGAGGGCTTTTCCTTGTCAACAGATTTTTTTGGGGAGTGCTGGGAACTGAACTCAGAGTTCCAGAGTCTCATTAAATAGATACTGTACAACAGAGCCATTGTCCCAGCCTATAAGTAGATTTTTTGATTACTTATTCAGTCTCCTTACTAGTTGTGGATGGATTCAGATTTTATATTTCTTTGTGATTTAATCTTGGTAGAGATTGTGGTTTGTTTAAATGTCCCTCCAAAGCCTCATGCAGTCATGGAGGTGGCTGAATCTAGCATTTGTGATTGGTTCATTGTCTAGCAGTGGGATTGGCAGTGTGAGTGCTGCACCTGCCAGGCATGGGTAGCCCACATACAGTATAAGGGAGGGAAGGAGGTGTGCTTTCCTCTTTTTTCCCTTTTTGCTCTTGTTGCTTGTGGCTGCCATGAACAGTTGCTCCTTAGCCATTCCAACCTGCCTTGGAACCAGCTGGGTATGGACTGAAACCTCAAAAAACTGTAAGCTAAATAAACCTTTTCTTCCTTCACTTTGGGCATCAGGTATTTTGTCTCAACAACAAGAGAAAAGTAACCAAGACAGTAGATTTTGTGTTTTTAGTAATTGAACATTTCATTTAGATTCCCCAACTTGTTGACATTTAATTCTTAGTACTGTCTTGTAACTCTTCTTTCGAATAACCAAGAATGTCCCCACTTTGATTTCTGATTTGTGATTTGAATCTTCTATTTTTGTTAGTTTATTTAGCTAAGGGTTTGTCAATTTTGTCAATCTTTTCAAAAGAACAATTTTTGGTATTATCAATTTTTATCTACTTTATTTATCTCTGCTCTATTTGTTTTTTAAGTTATCTTTATTCTGCTGGCTTTGAGTTTGTTTTTCTTTTTCTGGTTCCTTAAATTGTATTGTTTGGCTGTCAATTTGAGATCTTTTTTTTTTCTCTTTATTTTATTTTTGAGGTGAGGTTTTGCTGTGTTGTCCTGGCTGGTCTTGAACTCCTGGGTTTAATCAGTCCTCTGGCCTCAGCCTCCCAAGCAGCTGGGACTATAGGCACATGCCACCATGCCTAGCTTTCTTAGTCTTTTATTAAAATTATTTTTATTTTAAAGACAATAAAACTAAGCAAAATAAAACAGAATGAAGCCAGTCAAAACAAAACAGTGTAAGTGATGTGGGACTTCAAAACCAGGTAATAGGAAATCAACAATTACCATAATACCTCTTGTTGTTTTCAAAATAGATGCCCATACCTTCAGTCATAGTAAAAATCAAACAGAACAGAATAGAATAGAACTGATAAAAACAAAACAATGAATGAAATAATGACTTCAAAACAAGATAATATTAAATCCAATGCCATTGGATATAATAAAATCAAGCAAGACACAACACAGTAAAACCCAACCCAACAAAACAATGAAAATTATACAGGACTTTAAAACAAGATAATAGGGAATTAACAATGGCTACCACCTTCAGAAGGAGATCCCCTACAGGTGCTACAATTGCGTATTATTATCCTCTGAATAGATCATCAGGCTACTGGCTTTAGGCCTGCAAAGTCAATGAAACACTAAACACTACAAGCATTAAGTTATTTTACCCCAATTGCTATCATCACAGCCTGTGTTTCTCTGGATCAGCTGGTTGCTGGTGGGGCGGGAGTTGGCTCTCCTTGTCTCGAAGCCCGTGTGCTGGAAGAGGCTGGCGTCTGGATCTCCCCGCAGTGGTCCATACATGGCACTGGCTCGCAGGGAGGGCTTGCTTCTTGTTGACTTCTTGTTCTCTTCCCCTGCAGTCCACAAGTGGTGCCAACTCAAGGGAAAATGCTGGCTTCTGGATCTCTTCCCAGTTGCCTGTGCATGGTGCCAGCTCGCAGGGAGGGCTTACTTCTTGTTAACTTCTTGTTATCTTCCCCTACAGTCTGCGAATAGCCAGCTTTCTTAGTTTTTAACATAAGCATATATAGCTATAAATTTCCTTCTTTGCATTGATTTTTCCATGTGTCATAAGTTTTGATATGTTTTCATCTCTATTAAATTCAGTGCTTCTGAATTTCCTTCATGATTTCTTCTTTGATCCACTGTGTTGTTTAATTTACACAATTCTATGATTTTTCCAGTTTTACTTTCTTGATTTGTAACTTCATTCTGGTATGTCAAAGAAGATACTTTGCATATTACTCACCCATTTGAACCAATTAAGTCTTAACTTGTAGCCTACTATATGGTCTATCCAGGAAAATATCTCCTGTGTACATAAGAAGCATGGGTATGTTGTTGTTGGATGGAGTGTTCTGTGTACATGAAATGCAAAGTCTGTGTACAATGTTCTTTTAAAAAAATTTTCTGGTTTTTTTGTTTTGTTCTGTTTGGAGTATATATATTCTGTTGTTCTAACTTCATTCGTTGGAAAGACTATCTTCACTCCATTGTATTGCCTTTACTCTTTGTCAAAGATCAGCTGGTTATAGTTACATGAGTCTGTTATGGGGTTCTTTATTCTGTTGCATTGATCTATTTTTCTATTGTTTCACCACCCCACAGTATTTGGATTACCATAGTTAGTAGGTTTTAAAGTTGGGTAGTCTTCCAACATTGTCCTTGAATATTACATTGACTTTAATATTGTGCTGTGTGTCTTTCCTTTCTGTATAAACTCCAGAATCGCTTTGTTGATAGTTTTGAAATGAATTACTGGGATTCTGATAAAGACAGCACTACATATATAGATCAAACTGACATCTTGACAATGTGGAGCCTTGTTATTTATGAATGTAGATTATCTCTCCATTTATTTAGTTCCTTGATTTCTTTCACTACAGCTTTGTAGTTTTCCTCAGCTATTATAGATATTTTGTTAGATTTAAGCCTAAGTATTTTATTTTTGGAGCGGCTAATATAAATAGTATTAGGTTTTAAATTTCAAACTCCACCTGTTCATTGCCTATATATAGGAAAGAGATTGACATTTGCATGTTAACCTTGTATCCTGTAATGTTGCTATGATCTCTTATTAGTGCCAGGATTTTTGATTGATTCTTTCTGACTTTATACATGATCAATAATTTTATGTATGGAAAGATGGTTTTATTTCTCTCCCCAATCAGCATGCCTTTTGTTTTCTTTTTAAAAATGGTTATTTTCATTAGCACATGTGTGCAGTACATAATGATTACATTCATCGTGGGGAGTTGGTACATGTACATAACACATCTTAATTCTTTTTGTCCCCTTCTCTTTCCCTCCTTCTCCTTCCTTCTTTGATTTCTTTTCTTATTACATCAGCTGAGATTTCTAGTATAATGCCGAAAAGAAGTAGTGACAAGGAGTAGCCTTACTTTGCTCCTGATCTTAGCAGTAAAGCTTCTAGTTTCTGTGAAGTACAATGTTAACTATGTATTTTCTTGTAGATGTTCTTTATCAAATTGAGGAAATTCTTCTCTCCTAGTTTGCTCAGAGTTTTTCTAAAATCATGAAGGAGTGATTTTTCCAAGTGAATTTTCTGCAGGTATTTATGTGATCGTGTGAGTTTTCTTCTACAGTCTGTTGCTGTGACAAATCATATTAATTGCTTGTTGAATGTTGAATCAGCCTTATACCATTGGGATAAATCCCACTTTATCATAGTGTGTATTTTGAAAGCATTGATGGATTTGATTACTAATATTTCGTTGAGTATTTTTCATCAGCCCTCATGAGAGACAGTGGTTTTTCATTTTCTTTCCTTGTGATATCTTTATATAGATTTGGTATCAGGATAATGCTGGTCCCAAAGAATAGGGAAATAGGCTGTTTGCTTCAACATCTGAAGAGATGGTACAGAACTTTTATCATTTCTTTCTTCAAATGTTTGATAGAATTCACCTGTGCCTGGCTCTTTCTTTTTTAGAAGGTTTTAAATTAATATTTCAATTTCCTGCAAAGAGATAGGCCTACTCAGATTGTCTGTTGCTTCTTGTGTGCATTTTGGCACAGCCTGCCTTTCAAGGAATCAGTTTCTTTCATCAAAGTTATCACAGTTTGTTTACAGTATTCTTATTATCTTTTCAGTGTCCATGGGATTTGTAGTGATGTCCTTTTTTTTCTCCATTTCTGGTATTAGTGATTTAGGCCTTCTCTTTTTCTTTTCTTAGCCTAGTTAGTAGGTTATCAATTTTATTGATTCTTTCAAAGAACCAGCTTTTGGTTTTATTGATTTTCTCTGTTTTAGTTTCATTGATTTTTGTTAAATTTTTATATTTTTTTCTTTTGCTTACTGTGAAATTAGTTTGCCCTGCTATTTCTAGTTTCCTAATGTAGAAGTTTAATTATTTATGGGTAGGTCTTTTCCCTTTTCTAATATATCCATGTAATGCTGTAAATTTCCCTCTAAGCACTGCTTTTATTATATCTCATACATTTTTGGCAAGTTTTTTTTTTCATTTTCACTGATTTACAGATATTTTAAAATTTCTCTTGTGACATATCCTGTAACTGATGTGTTATTTAGGAGGTATATTATTTATTTATTTTTTCCAGAGCCGGGGATTGAATCAATGACTTTATACATGCTCTGCCACTCACTCACATCCCTAGTCTGGGAAGCATATTGTTTAATCTCCAAGTATTTTGGGATTTTCCAGCCTCCTGTTACTGATTTCTAGTTCAATTCTATTGATGGCAAAGACTAATCATTGTATGGTTTGTATTCTTTAAAATTCTTGTGGTGTGTTTTTATGGCCCAGAATATTTTGGTCTGTCTTGTGTTAGTTAGCTTTCCATTACTGTAATAAAATACCTGAGATAACTGATAAGGAGAAAAGTCTGTGTTTGGCTCTGAGTTTTAGAGGTTTTGGTCCATGATTGATTGGCCCTATTGTTGTGGGCCTATGGTGAGGCTGCACATCCTGGCTAGAGTGTATGGTTGCTCACCTAACGGGCCAGGGAGAGAGAGAGAGAGAGAGAGAGAGAAATATGAACTGGTGTCCCACAATCCTCTTTGAGGTGTGCCCCCAGTAACCGTGAACATCCTACTAGGTGCTACATCCTAGTAATGCTATGAGCTGAAGACTAAAGCTTTAGTACATGAATCTTTGGCAGACATTTAAGATCTAAGCTGTAGCACTTGGTGAGTGTTATATATGAGCTTAAGAAGAATTTGTGATGTTCAGTTGTTGGAGTAATTTATAGATTTTCATTATATCCAGTGGCTTATTGGTGTGGTTGAATTCAAAGATTTTGCCTGCTAGATCTGTTAGTTTCTCACATATCTTAGGCAAGTGCTCTACCACAGAGCTATATCCCCAGCCCTCAGGCCTGTCCATTCTGATAGAGAGGTATTGATGTCTCCAGCTATGATAGTGGATTCTGTCCTTTGTAGTTCTATCAGTTTTTGCCTC
>RJWT010034436.1:0-13674 GCA_004365215.1 Cuniculus paca
AATTCTAACAGGATTTGAATACAGGAGATGAGGCATGGACTTGGAAAGCTAAATGTGTGGTTGGAGTTCTTTATTATTATGAAGAGAATAAAACTGATGCTGATGATGTTAAGGACAAAAGTGGTATAAAGGCTATAAGTATTGGCAAGAAGTCTGTTGAATACTGATGCTACATTTAAACATTTGCCAAAGTTGCTGTGGACTTTGGAAGAGTTTTGAGGATCACAAATAGTGGGTGCTGGTAAAACTGTAACCATAATCTATTTAGTGGCTCAGGAAACACAGAAATTTCTTCTCCCAGCCAAATAATCCCTATCCTGATTCTTGTATTTGAAGTTAATTCTTAAATTTCACATAAAGGAATCTCAAATTATGTACTTTTTGTGTCTGCTCTCTTTAACTCAAATCTCTAAATATTTCAAGATTCTCATTTTCCTACAAATGACTAAAATTTTTCTGTCTTTGTGGATAAGTAATACTGCACTGTTGTTTATAAATCGTATTTTCTTTATTCCTTTGTCTTTTGAAGGCTGTAGAGGCTGCTTCCATGATTTGGCTATTTTGACTTGTGCTGCCATGAACATGAATGTGCATAGATCGCTGTAATATTAGCTTTAGCTCTTTGGAAACACATTCCAAAATATGTATAACAGCATCAGATGAAATTTCTGTTTTTAGCTTTTAAGTAATTTCCACACTGATGTTCATAGTAGTTTTACTAGTTTAAACTCCCATCAAAATGTAAATGGGTTTCTTTTAGCCCACAACCTTACTAGCATTTGTTACACTTGAGTTCTTGATGTTGTAATATACTAACTAAAATAGATGAGTCCCAAGAGATTGCATTTTGCATGATTTCTCTAGTATGAGAGCTTCAAAATATAGATAATTTAGAGAGCAAAGACATATCAATAAAGCAAGGAGGTAGATTCAAGGAAGGAGACCTGGGGAAGGGAGCAAAAATAATCAAGATGTGATGTGTATATACATCAGTCCTCTGGCTCAATGTAATCGCTATGTGTCACAAAGATATACTACTTTCAAATTACTTTTAGTCAATTCATTAGTCGTAGTTAACAAAATATTGTAGATTTATGCAGTGTTTTAACAACAGGGATATGTTCTGAGATACATAGTTTCATCATTGTGTGAATGTTACAGGTGTATCAGTGCTCACTTGAGGAACAAATTTAAGACATATATATATTTATTAACACATAGAAATATATTATACTATATATTTAACACATATTCAGGATAGGCTTACAATGGCCAACTCCAGAGTCAGGTGTGGAAGAATGCAATTTGGCTTTCTTTTGTGCTAGAGATCTGAAGAATCCAGTCAGAATCCAAAGGCCTGGAGCTCACTGTGGAATCTCGTGTGAGTCATGTGGGGAAGCCAAAGAGTTTTCACTGGAACACTGAGGAGTTTCTACTGGAACCCTGGAGATGGACATTCAAGGAGATGGCTAAGACTGGAGCTGTTCCCAAGAAATGGAAGAAAGACTTCTTTCTTCTTTGCCTTTTTATTCCATCCAAGGTACAAGCCTATTGGTTGGTGCCACCCACACCCAGGATAGGCCTCCCCTCTTCAGTAATTGCCTCTTACACCCAAAACTAAGCTAAAGCAATCAGCTAGGTATTTCTTATTCAAGTTAACACCACAGTTAACTATCACATCAGAGTGCATGTACATAACCTATGATGTCTGTGACATTACATGGCTATATAATCTTATGGGACCATCTTCCTATCAACGATCTTTCACTGAATGAGACTTGGTTATGTGGTATGTAACTGTATATTATTTAGTTTTAGTCTGCAACAAAATGAGGGTGCTAAGCCCATTTATAGTAAGAGAATAGTGTCTGACCTCATAGCAACTAAATGATGAAGCTCTGGTCTGAATGCATAAACTCAATTTAAAATTTTTCTCCTCATTAGTCCACATACCTTTTTAGTTTGGGTGAAAAGCTTACTTATATAAACTTACATATTTGCGACCCAGTTGTACTATTTAACATATAGTAAGTGAACTAAGGTATATTTGGAAATGGTGATAAAATAGTATTTAGATGAACTGTCTCTTCAAAACCTCTGGCTTTATCTTGTCCTTTAATTCACATATATATTGCTTTTGTTGTTGTTGTTTTTGTTTTGTTTTGTTTTTCCAGTACTTGAGATTGAACCCATGGACTTCACAATGGGTTATGTCCCTAAGCCTTTCTTCATTTTTTTTTTTATTTCAGACAGGATCTCAGTAATTTATCTAGGCTAGGCTTGAATTTTCGATCCTCCTGCCTCAGCTTCCTAGTGTGAGAGGATTACAGGCATGTACCATTATGTCTGGCTATGTACACGCTTGACAGATATCTGCATTATTATGCTACAGGCAATGCTAAGAAAGCTGAGAGATCTCACTGTTTATATCTAATCTGAAGTTAACAAGACTCATCAGTAACTATAACTTGTTTTTCCATTTAGAATTCAGGGTTTAAAACCTAATCAATGTCACCTTTACAAACATATGTTATGAATACTTACAGTTCCCCTACCAACAGGTTAGCTGCTAGGGATGAATTAAAATCATTCAATAAAATATAAGTAAGTTACCTGCTGGTGTCAATTTAATAGAAAAGTGGATTATTAACTTATTAACATATTATAAATAGTTTGAGGATTTTAAACAAATAAAGAACCAGTCATGAAATTGATGCATATTTGAGTGCAATCTTTTTCTTAATTTTGAGTCTCTGCTGTATTTCATATGTATTTGTCATTTTTTCTATAGTAAATATGTATTTACTCACATAACCTGTCTAGTGTACAGATTGAATCATCCCATACTATAATGGATCCAGAAAGGCCTGTGCTTCAGCACTATGAGCACCTGAAACGCATGGGGCCTGAGTCCTGCCAGAGTGCCCTTTATCATTATCAAGGAGTAGTTTTTCTGTTTTATGTTCTCATTTGTTTATCTTTGACATTCTTTGTGGATGCTCTTCATCTCACAGGAAAAGAAGGAAGAAACTGTAACAAAATTACCAGTTAAGCAAATCATTATCATTATAATAAAATGAAATTAAAACAGTAATAACTTGACATTATTCAAATTTTACTCTGTTCTCTTAATGACTACATCAATGTCTTCATATGCTTCTTTGGAGCAAAAAACTTGTCCTAATACCCAAAGCAACTAGGAAAGGAAATGATGCTAACATTCACCAAGCAAGTCTTTTAGGCCAAGTCTCTAGGTACATCATAGCTCTGATACTTCTGACCCCTTGAAGTGTCTTTCTGTGGAGTTAATAGAGAACAGATGTTTCCTAAGGCAACAGCTGTTACTTTTAGACAAATAGGAAAAATTGGCAAATAAAGATCTCAGAAACTCTTTAAATATACCATCCAATTTCTCAATGATCAGCAAGAAGTTTTGAAAAGGTCAAAAAAAGGTGTACAAGCTTGTGTGTTTGCACAAATATTGGTTAAAAACACTTCCAGAAAACAACTTTCCCTGATAAAATGTCCTTAAGTGTTCATTTGAAATAGCCCAGTGATTATAACTATGGAAAAACCAAACCTTTCTACACTGCAAAAATAAAGTTCAGCTTTGTTGATTTTTCAAATCTATTCCCTTTATTTTTCTTACAGTCAACAGTATTTTCCTAATGGCTTAATATATCCCAAACCTAATGATGCAAAATTCAATGAAAAATGCCCTTCTCTTAGTCTTATTCTAGAGTCTCTTGCTTTGTTTTTTCCTTTTTCCTTTTTCCTTTTTCCTTTTTCCTTTCTTTTCTTTTCTTTCTTTTTTTTTTTTTTTGGTCAGTGGAAAGAAACTCGAACATGCAGTTTTCCATAACTACCACTATAATTGAGGTAAAAATAAATCTCTTAGTAGGAAGAAAAGTCCTCCAAAGAAGAAATGTTTGACATGGCAATGGAAGAAGTGAAGAAAAAGTTGCTGAGTATATGAAAAGAATGAAAGCTATCTTGGACATAGGGAGGCCTGAATGTTACTCAGTGCAGAGAAAGTACAGTCTTTATTACAAGGCAGACACAATGTCACAACTGCACAGGACAACAGCAGTTGTCAAATAGTAGCACGCATAATAACCACCCGGAATTGTTAAAATGCAGCTGTCAAGGCTCTGCGCTTGATATCGGGATCCAAGAAGTCATGGCTGATGTATATGGAATCTTCATCTTACCAAGTATTTATTCCTCTGATGAAGTTGGGTAGACTGCATTTTAAGACTTTTTTTTCTTTGTTTGTTTTATTTTGTTTTTAAATGAGAGGTTCATGAAGTGTGGTCTCTAGACTATCATCACATTGATAACCACACCTGAAAATTTGTTAAAATATCAATTCTTGAGCTACCTCCAGACTTGCAGACTTAGGGGTGGAGTGAGCTCTAAGTGTCTTTACCTTTTCCTCGGGTGATTCTGACTCACCATGAAGCTTGAGAATCACTGCTTTAAATTGCAAACAATTTAGGACTCTGTCTAGGAAGTTTCCATCCTCAGGATCAAAAGTGGATTATTCTTAACATTCCACAGTGAAAAGTAATGATTCCTGAGATTTTCAGAAGATGTAGAAGCAGAAATAAAGTCAACAGGACCCAGGAGCTTTAAACCATTCAGGATTGCTGACTTCATTTGGGAGGTGTGATTCTAGACTCAGTACCTGGCTTTATGGCATACAAATAAGAGTTATAATATAATTTGAACATCAAAGAATATTCCCTCAATAATTCCTGAACTGTAATTCTCCATCTGGAAAGTTGGTGCTTCCCTGATTCAATTTAGCAAAGCCATTAGATTCTCAGATTATTAGTAAAGAGCGCTATAATCGACATTATGTGGTATCATCAGACAGAGACTAGTTAATGGGTGTTCAGTTGAAGTGAAGGAAACTCAGTTAAAATATGAGAAATTCCTTCAATGTAAGTCAAAGTGATGGAGAAAAGTTTGAGTTTCAATTCTTTTTAGATTATTTATAACCTTCTTATGGATACAGAGGCTTAAAAGAATCATTATATTTGTTTTATCAGTGCAGGTTAAAGTTTGCACTTGCATATTTCTTAATTAAGGAGAATAGGTGCCCTCTCTGTATGAAATTGCACTCTGGTCCAATTAGAACGTGATCCCTTCTGTATTTATCTTGACCTTCAGATGTCAAAGTCAATGTGGAAGTGGTAGGCATCATTTTTTATGTATCACCCAAATTGTAGAGTAATAAATATTTCTGATTTCTTTGTTCCCCTACAATAATATAATATAGATTTTGCGGGTTTTTTTTTTAACGTAAAGCATGGCTGAAATCTCCAAATACGAATGTGAATAATATTTTCAAAAGGATAAATTTTGTTCTTTTTTCTTCTCTTTTCTCTGATTTCTTCTCTTTGTCCATGATCCCTTGACACACAGCCAACAGATGGTAAACACAAAAATGAGTTTTCAAAATTAAAGATGTCCCAGCACTTGGGTGGCTGGAGGAACACAGCGAGTTCAAGGCCAGCCTGCACTACACAGTGAATTCAAACCCAGCTAGAACTACATAATGAGACCCTGTCTCCAAAAGAAAAATAAAATCCAAAATTCAAGCCCAATTCTTTTGCCCGTTACTTGATGAGGGGCCATATTTTTCCCACTTAGACTTTCACATAACTTTCAGATTTTTTGATTTAAGTGAAAACACAGAAGACAGTTACTGTAATAATTGTTTTATAAACGATGACCATCACAAACCAAGGAGATATTTTTTTCATTCTACCTTTAACCTGCACATCATGCATGTCAGCAAATAATGTGGACCATCTTCCTTGACACTGCCAAGCCAGACTGCACATAGATGATAAGATGATAGCCGCTGTCTCCTTAGATATTATGATTTTAAAGCACCTGCAGAGATGAGTTGCAGTTCTACAGCTTATTTTTTTATCTGAATTTAGGAGATGAAATGTAAGTTGTCTGGAATAAATGAAGGTTCACGGGAGCCACAGCAACTTTCCATTGTTCCTGGAGCAACAGGCACTAAACATGAAAGTGATGCTGTGGGAGGGTAAACTGCAGGTTAAACATAAGCCAAAACATAGAGAGAGCTTAGGTTTTTATGACCGTGACTCGCTGCTCTAATTTACGTAACTCGATGGCTTTGTTGTTTGAACTACTTCAAGGGTATATTCTATTATTGTGGTCAAAGTAATGTCCTAGAATTCTTGGCTTTAAAGTATTTAAATAAAAATTACCACTTACTACCTAAGTGGACTTGTTAGGTTATGTGGCAGTATTCACATTCCCTTGGATAGGATTTCAATTCCTGGATTTCTGTATTTGGAAGATTCACAGTTGCTAAAAGCCAAACAATATTTTTTCCTTTGTAGAGCTTCCTGGTTACATGGATATTTTGTATTCCATCTCCTTTCCCAGGTGACTTCTTTTTAAATATTTTTTGATTCTAATTGTTTCTGTTGCCTTTTTACAAAATATCTACTATTTGACTACATTCTTATATTCTTTACTTTGTAAAAATAATGATTACCCTCTTTATCTTAACTGCAAACTGTTTCCAGGTCACTTAATTTTATTTTCTACACCATTGTAGTTTTATCATTATCCCAAATAGTCCAAGAGACAGGATGAGATCTTTTAAATATTTTCGTATTTCACTCTCTGTCTGTCTCTTCCTCTCTCTCTCTCTCTCTTTCTCTCTCTCTCTCTTTCTTTATGTAGCCTAGGTTGACCTTCACCTCACCAGTTTCATACTCGTGAATTCTGGAATTCTTTTTTTTTTTTTTTTTGGTACCGGGGATCGAACTCATGACCTCCCGTTTACCCGGAAAGCGCTTGAGCAGCTGAGCTAAATCATAGGCCTAAGAGTTCTGGTATTCTATGTGTGCACCACCATAACTGGTCCACTTATTGTTATTATTCATTATTTATTTTCACAAGCATCACCTTTTTTTTTTTAATGATACATACACTCCATACTCACCACAGCCAAGTTCAATTCTTTTGGTATTTTCATAATCACACAGAAAAACGAAGCACATGCAACTCCATCCCATCTCAGGGAAATGACCTCTGTAATTCCTTAGCGTTTCAGGATCCAGGCTTCCTGTAATTTATAGTGTTTTATCTCTAGTGCACTGAAGAATTTTCTGGGTACCACTCAGAATTGCTTCACATTATGACAATGATTAAAATTCCTAAGAATTAAAAACTGCATGAAAAATTATTATGCAAGAATTAATTAAAAGCTGCTCTTCAGATCAACTTCTGTGGCAGGGAAAGAAATCAATGCAACTGGGTCAAGGAGAGAGATGGGATGAGTTGAAGTCTTCAGTGAATTTGTCAGTGGACCCATAGAGAGAGCTAGAGCTGGATGCCCCTCTAAAACTGTCCTGGTTGAGTAATGAGTACAAATAATTTCAATCTTTCTGTCATATAAGAGGGTAGATATCGGAGATATTTTATCAGCAACACTACCAATCACTATGAAAATAGTTCTGGAAAGATACTGCGGAAAGACATACGGTATCAATTACATTCCCCTGTTATACAACTCATATATTTGCTTTTTGTGTAAGTCACAGAAGCTCAAACTACCAGGAATAAAGTAAAATGATAAATATATGATGCATATGACTGGAAATAAAAACAATACAATTTTATTATATTATAAAAATAAATAATTTTTATTTATTGAGAAACTGCCTTAGCAAAACAAGGTTGAATGTGAGCTTTTTATACCATAATACTTAAAGGACATGATTTGATCCTTTTGCCCTAAGCTTAATCATGCCAGTATATTTGTATCTTATATCTCTATGATCCTTTTTAGGAGATCATTTTGTATAAATTAAAGGCATGTGTTGGCACATGTGAGACTAAGGCAAGAGAATTACAAGTCAGAGGTTACCTGTGATATTTAGCAATATAGCAGGACCTTATCACAAAATAAAACATAAAATAAGGGCTGAAAAACATACAAACAAGCAATGAAACAAAAAAAAACAATAACTTTTGATTGAAAATACAACATAAGAATTGTTCATAAGTTTTAAGAGCCTGACAATGTCCTAAGAATTATTCCAGCTGTCTTTATAGAATTATAATTTCCATATTGCAAACAAGGAAACTGATGTTTAAATTATATGCCAAATGCAAATTCACTGCAGATTTGTCCTCAAAAACCTGAAGGCATTGCCTATACTTTTATTTTAATTTTTTAATTGTAAAATTATTTTTAAAAATTTATTTTACTAGTACAATTTAGATTAACATGTTGATCACATTCATCATTTTCCACTCCCCTCTCCCAACTTCAACTCCTTTTCCCCTCCTTACTTACAAAACCTTGTTTCCATTTTTTACTTCTTTTCTCCTTTCTTTTTATCTTCTTTTCTTTCTCCTTTCTCCCCTTTCTATTTTCCCTTCCCTTTTGAAAAATTTCTTCCTATTTCACCATTATCTATTATACATTTTAATCCTTATTTACACTTTTGGTTTCTCACCCCAGACAGACTTTGCAATATTTACACATATATGTCTGATGTGTTTCACGTTAGATTATGGTCTCAAAATTCATCAATTTATCTAGAAATGTCTCTATGTCTAAATGTCTTTATGGTTGAATAATTTTTCATTGTATAAAAAATACACATTCTTTATTCATTCATTTGTTGATGGGCTTTTGAGTTGTTTACAAGGTGTACCTATTGCCAACTCTGCTGCTAGTAACAAGGATGTACATATATCACTGGTGCATGATGGTTTTAATTCTTTCAGGGATATACTAAGAAGAGGAATAGCTGGGTCAAATGGGACCACTAGTCCAAGGTTTTTTTGTTTGTTTCTTTTTTTTTTTTTTTTTTGTGCTGGGAATCAAACTCACCACCTGACACTTGGCAGGCAGGCAATGTGAGCTAAATCCCCTAGTCCTAGTTTTTTGAGGAATCTCTACATTGATTTCTACCATAGCTGCACCAGTCTACACTCCAACTAAGAGTGGAGAAATGTTCCTCTTCCCCATAGCCACTACAGCATTTGTTATTGGTTGATTTTTTGATAATATCCATTCTTTTAGGAGTGAGATGGAATTTGAGTGTTGTTTTAATTTGCATCTCTCAAATGACCAGTGATGTTGAATATTTTCCATATATTTATTTGCTGTTTGTTCTTAATCTGAGAAATGTGTGTTCATCTCAGATGCCCATTTTTGGATTGGTCTTTAAATTTTGGGGTATGATTTTTTTTCAGTTGTTTATATGTTCAAGATATAAGTCCTTTGAGGAACAGCTGGCTAAAATTTTCTGCTCTGTGGGTTGTCTTTTCACACTGTTGGTGATTTCTTTTGCTGTGCAAAAGCTTTTCAATAAGATGAGATCACAGTTGTTGATTCTTTGTAATATTTTTCATGTGGTCTGGGTTTCGTTGTAAAGTCTTTGCCTACCCCTGAGTTTTCAAGAATTCTACCTTTTGTCTTCCAGAGGATTTAGCATTTAGATCTTTGATTGTTACAATTTTAGTTAAGTACATGCTGAGAAACATGTCTAATTTAGTCTTTGGCATGTGGAAAACCCATTTATCCAGCATCATTTATTGAAGAAATTGTGCTTCTTTTAGTGAACATGTTTGACTCCTTTGTCAAAGATTAGATGACTGAGTGTGTGAATGTATTTGAAGTTGTTTCCAGATCTTCTAATCTGTCCTATTGATACTTGGGTTTTCTTTTCTTTTCTTTTCTTTTCTTTTCTTTTCTTTTCTTTTCTTTTCTTTTCTGCATGCACCTTGCAGTTTTTATCACAGTAACTCTGCAGTATAATTTCAAGTCAGTAATTGTCATGCCCTTGGATTGTTTTTGTTGCCCAGAATTGGTTTTAGACTCCATGTCTCTTCTGGAATGTTTTCCCTAGTTGTGTGAGGTATACCAATGGTATTTTGATTAGGATTGAATTAAGTCCATATAACAATTTCAGGAGTGTGACCATTTCCACTATGTTGATTCTTCTTACCAAAGAATAAGGGATATGTTTCCATTTTGTGGTATCATGTTTGATCTCCTTTTTCAGAATACTGTACTTTTCAGTGGAGGGATCTTTCCCTTACTTTGTTAGATTGATTTCTAAGTATTTAATTTCTTTCAATGCTACTGTAAAAGATGTTGCTTTCCTAAATTCTTTTTTCAGTAAGTTGATTATTTGTGTACAGGAATGCTATTGATTTTTGACTATTGACTTTGTATCCACTACATGGCCGAATTTGGTTATTAAATCTACAAATACTTTGCTGGATTTTTTGGGGTCTTTTATGTAAAGTATCATGTCATCTGCAAATAATGCTAATTTAACTTTTCTTTCCTATCATTATACTTTTATTTTTTTCTTTTGTCTAATTGCCTTGACTACTATTTCCAGAACTATATTGTTTAGGAGTGATGACAGTGGACATCTTGTGTTGGTCATTCATGATTTCCATCATTTTTCTAAGCTCCTCTATTTTTTTAATCTATGTTTACTCTAGATTCACTGAGCAAGTCCTTCATTTTGATTGTTCTTTTTTTTTTTTCCCTGACAGATTATTTACAAAAATAGAAAAAACATTCTCTGGAGTCTGTAGTTCTGTTGTAATATCCAACTCAGAACCTGAAACTATGGTGGGTAATGCCTCCAAGTCTTCAGTAGGATTAGTGGTGGCTATGGGGTTGATATTGGCCTCTGGATATGGGGTCTGGGGCCATTCTTCAGCCAGCAAGTTTCTGTATCTCCCTTGCTGCCCCACCTATGTCTCATTACCCTGTTTTTCTCTGTGCTATTCTGCCAGTTATTGTGGCACCCTCAGACAGGGACAGCCCGTGACTGCTGCTAGGCCCATGTACAGTTGGCTCCTCCCCTTCCTTGTATAGCCTCCTCTGTTCTTTTCTCCATCTTCTCACATTACTTGTCACAGAGTGGCAGTGGGGAGGGGCTGCTGTCACCAATGTGAAGAAAGCCCAAATGTGTTCGGTCCTCATTCAATCTCTTCTCCAGCCATGGAAGTGCTGACCTACCACTCATTACTCCACAGCAGCCCAAGGCTGCTTAAATCCCACCCATCCCCATCCCTTTCTCAAACTACTGGTCTCAGGGAGGAAGTGTCCTGCTGTTCCACTCAATACTTTCACTGCCTCCACAGTGGTCCCCAGGGTTTCCAGTTTGCAGCTGTGTTGTAAAAAAGAGAAAAAGAAACAGAAACAAAAAAACAAAAAACTAGCAGTCAGACCAGGAAGGATCAGTTTCCTGGTCACTCAACCTTGTGTTTGAAACTTGATGTCAGGTTGCAGGATCTTATGTATGGAGGAAGACAAAATGGGTGAGGGGTCTTGCACCCCAAATCTATGTCATGTGGGATGATTTAGCCACCCTATTGTGGTCCTGTCTATACTTTTTAACACTAATTTATGGCAGTTTTTTTAAATTCCTCTCTTGGAACTTAAAGAATGGCAGAAACATTTTGATATGTCTGAACAGCCATCTGGCTTGGTGAGTATGCCTAAAATGGAATGTGAAATTATATAAGTTTTCCTTGGATTGTTGCAATATGCATAGTGTTTCAGGGAAAAACCAATGGGAGTAGTGCAAAGTTGCTCTCATAATGATTAATGTATTTTATACACTAGTATTGAGATATGCAACTGTCAACTCATACATAAAATTTAAATAAGCATGAAAACAATGTCCTTCTTAGTCACCTTTAAAAAGATTTGGATAGAAAACTCCTCTTCTTCACTCCCTTCTTTCATTTTCATCTCCTTTTGTTCCTTTTTCTTCTACTCCTTCTACTTCTTGTCTTTCTACTCTTCCTACTCCATTTTTTCTTCCTTTTCCTTCTTCTTGCGTTTGCTTGCTGAATCTTTTCCCTTACTAGGAGAAAATATAGCCATTAAAAATGACAATGAAAATGAAATCTCTCTGGAATTTTAAATCACATTTGTTTCCTGTACTCTTAGACCTTGGTACTGAGAAATTCTGTAATAATAAAACTTTGTTTTGCTTAATTTTCTTCTAGTAGCTAGTTTTAAGTTAAAAAAAAGTAATGAAATCTGTGAAGTGCAGATGTATAAGAGAAGAAAAGATGCAGAAAAGACAGAAAGAGTTCAGGGAAAAGATAATAAAATGAAAGATCACTTTGATATTTTCTGTTTAGAGTGATCTTGTGCTGTGGTGAGAACTCAGGAGTTTCACGACATTTTTTGAACCCTGAAGCCTATAGATGATGCTTAGTTAACTGCATCCTCTTTCAATTACTGTGAAGCTCCATTTACTAGCGTAAAACTATCCGTACAGTTAGAAATTTAAAAATATCCAATTACAAGCCAAAACCTTTCATCTCAAAAAGACTACCTCAAAAACTCTATTTACTGAATACCATAGGATTTCTTGGACTGTCTCATCACTCTTTGTCTCTAAAATATAGCAAAATTAGAAAGTGAAGAATGACATAAATATCTAGAGACTCTCACTCTCTGTCTCAGTACATTTCTGCTGCTTTCAAAAAATGTAAGAGATTGGCAATTGATTAACAGACATGTATGCTTTCACAGTTCTGGAGGCTTGAAGTCCAAAATCAAAGTACTGGCAGATTTGGTGTTGGGTGAAGATACTGGTCTCCACTTTCAAGGTAGAACAGTGTCATTCATGCGTTCTCATATCCTAGAATGCAAAAATGCAAAAGGAAAAACAAAACAAAACAAAACACTGAGCCTTCACATGAAGGGAAAGCAGAAGAGCATGAAGTCACTTCCTCAAACTCATTTATAAAGATGATAATCACATCCATAAGAACTAGGCTTTCATCCCTTGACTTCCTCATAGAGGCCTTGCCCCTTAACATTGCCAATATGTGGTTAAGAATTAACACATGAATTTTGTGGGAAACATTCTAACCAAATAACTACCTCCTGGCCTCCCAAATTCATGTATTGAAGCATAATATTTTAATAGCTCCAAAATTCATATACCAAATTTCATTATTACAATAGTCTAAGAAAATCATTATCCTGTGATAACTACTGTTAACATTTGTATTTAGTCCTCCATTATTCTCTTTTTTAAATATAAAATGAATGTATGCTAGACAAACATATTTTGAGGGCTCTGTGCCAAATGAAGATGTGAGACTACTTCTTCAGACACGTGTAATTTTATTATGCCAACAACGGAGCATTAAGTTGCACAGTTGGCCCTGGTTTGTGCAACAAATTAGTGTATTACTGTTGAATTATTAGAGTTATTAAGAAAACTAAAGATCTCTTAAATATACTGATGAAGACACAAGATAATATGAGTTTAAGAATACAGCAAATATTTCCCTCCCTGCATTTCCAGAATATAATGAAGAATGTTGTCTATATGGAATTAAGAATTTAGATCTGCATTGTGATTAAGAGAGAGAAAAGAAACTTGTAACTATCCCAGAAATGTGTGTAGAGAAGATCAGATTGCAAATACAAATGTTACTTAAGTGGGATAGTAAAATAATAGGTCACAGACAATCACTATAAGATATTAGGAAATATTTACTCTGCTAAAATTATTAAAAGTGATTTCAGCATAGGGATATAAGGCAAGTCGGTCATTGAATATTTGCTAACATTTTCCTGAAATATATTCTTTGTTGCTTATCATTTTA